>MU788082.1:91518-133104 GCA_026770625.1 Nicotiana glauca | reverse complement strand
CAAATACTGTATTATCCTGTTGTACTTTTAGAGGCTCCGTAGACAGTGGATGTGGGTTAGAAGCTTATGTATATCCATGTTTCTTTTGTTGGGCAACGAATTAATAACTTCACTAACTGTCATGTATGTATGTATATTTTGCAAAAGGTGTTTTAAATTAATTATAAGGCTAGTTCTTGAGATTATTGAGTAAGGAAAACATGGGGTAACACGTGGGGTAGGAAAGGCACCCAGGCCCGCTTGGTTGGGACTTCCCGATCGGGCACCGGTCATGTCCCTCAAATTTGGGGCGTGACAATGAGGCTAATCCCTGCCTCCACATCTGCATGAGGCTAATCCTTGCCTCTGTATTTGTATGAGGCTAATCCTTGCCTCTATGTCTGCATGAGACTAATCTTTGCCTCTGTATTTGCATGAGGCTAATCCTTGACTCCCTATCTGCATGAAGATAATCCTTGCCTCCATATTTGCATGAGGATAATCCTTGCCTCTCTATCTGCATTAGGTTAATCTTTGCCTCCATACCTGCATGAGGCTAATCCTTTCCTCTGCACTTGCATGAGGCTAATCCTTGCCTCCACATCTTTGCATGAGGCTAATCCTTGCGTCCATATTTGCATGAGGCTAATCCTTGCCTCCACATCTGTATGAGGCTAATCCTTGCCTCCACATCTGTGCGTGAGGCTAATCCTTGCCTCTCTATCTGCATGAGGCTAATCTCTGCCTCCATATCTGCATGAGGCTAATCCTTGCCTCCATACCTGCATGAGGCTAATCCCTACCTCCATGTTTGCATGAGGCTAATCCTTGCCTCCTCATTTGCATGAGGCTAATCCTTGCCTCCTCATTTGCATGAGGCTAATCTCTGCTTCCACATCTGCATGTGGCTAATCCTTGCATCCCCATATTTGCATAAGGCTAATCTCTACCTCCCCATATCTGCATGAGGCTAATCCATGTCTTCCCAGCTCTGTATGAGGCTAATCCCTGCCTCCATACCGGCATGAGGCTAATCCCTACCTCCATACTTACATGAGGCTAATCCCTGCCTCCATACCTGCATGAGGCTAATCCCTACCTCCATATTTGCATGAGGCTAATCCCTGCCTCCACATTTGCATAGGACTAAGCATTGTCCCGACTTGCATAAATATTGCTTTATTCCGGTACTATCTATTTGCTTTTCAATCGGGCTAAGCTCTACCCTTCATTTCACAAGACTAAGCCTTATCTTGTTAACATCATATTATTGCACCTCATGGGTTGAAATATCGCCAATCTATCCAAAGGCATAATAGTATAAAAGGCATTATCCTCGTAGCCGAAAGACACCATGCCATGGCCTGAGGATCTCTCAAATTTGCATATCATTATTCAAAGGCATCATGGTTCGGAGGCACCATCTGCATGGCCCGAGCACACCATTTTATGGCCTGCAAATCCCTTACTAAACAATTCATGGCCCAGGACATCATGGTCCAAGGATGTCATCCTTAACCGTCCAAAGACAAACTTCATGGTCCAAAGGGAATCCGCATCATGTTTATATTTTGCACAAATACATGTTCGTGCCATCTCTTTATCTGCAGGTGACTAGCAAGCAACCAGTATCCTAGTAGGAGCGACCTCACTCCAGCTCTTTCAAATTATCTCAAACATAGCAGCTCACCATAACCGCTCTTGAATCTCATGTCCGTCCTTGCAATGAATTCATCGGTATATTCCACCAATGAATCAAGAACTATACATAGACTGATTCCTGTAAAACCAAGGATATATAGGCAGCTCAAGACCAGAGTCCGGCCTGTGTCTTTCAAAACATCCCGTCCGGTCAAAATTGGCCATCATTTCTTTACCCGAAAACTCTGTCATCCTTCCCGGGTAAGGAGGGGCAGTTGTTGATACCCATTTTTTCCTCATATATTTTTAATACACATATATATATACTTTCAAAATAGCACATATGTAGTTATAAGCATGTATAAGCATTTTTATAAATTTTCTATAATTTTAAAAACTCCAAATCAATTTATTTCTTCTTTTTATTTATTTATAAAATATCTAATAATTATCCTTCATATCCTTTTGTGGTGATTTAGCCATTTAAATTCATTATTTATGCCAATATAGATTTCAAATATTTTTAGTGCATTTTATAATTGCATTTACTTATGTAGGCTAAATTGCACATCTTTGCAATAGTAGCACATACTAATGCATAATTACATTATTGATGCATAAAATGTCTTTATATTTTTAAAATATTAAAAAACTATTTTAAAATAATTTTACTACACGAAATATTTTTGGAAATCATTTATTAGTTTTTATAAATTATGTAGTTATTAAAAGTATCTATTTAAAATCTGGCCTATTTTTATTTTAATTTTGGTCCTAATTCAACGCAACACCAGCCTAATTTCAATTTAAACTTACCCAGCCCAAACCTTAATACCCGATCCGGGCCCAAACCCTTTTAATCTATGATCAACGGCTAGAATCAGCCCCTTCCCTTTTAGTTCCAAACAACCCAATTTATATCTTCTGAACTTCTTAGATCTAAGATGGTTTAGACCTGTTTCATATGAGTTTTACAAGAGCCTTTTGTCTTTTTACAAGAATTGTGTAATTTCTGAATTATTTTTCGTTTTTTCTAAACTAGGGTTTCCGGAAATATCTTTTCCATAATGTTTGATGATTTTTGAGTGTTTGATCTTCTGCTTCTTATGTGTTTTGACTGATTTCATAAGTTTGCTACAACCTTAACTCATTTATACTAAAATCCCTAATTTTTGACATTCTTTGTTTTGTTTCTGAGTACTGGTGTATTGACTGTGTTCTTCCCTTGTTTCTTATGATTTCTCTTTAGACGTTTGAATGTCTCGATGTTTAGTGTCTGGTGGCCCATTTGGTAGTGATTTTTCTTCGTGTATATATATTTGCGAATGCTATTGCTACGTCAAATGTGCCTGCATTCAAAGAAAAATTGTAAGTTACGTGAGGGTAGGTTAGTTCGTGCTTCTTTCTGCTAGCCTTGCTTTGCTCCGTTCCGGAGGCCTTTTTGAGTCTCCCTGGGTAACACCTAACTGTCATGGAAATAGAGTTTTTAAAAATATGCAATTATTGATAAAAATAAAGTCATTTTAGAAACATGGGCTTGAGAAAGCCAAATTGGGGAAAATCACTCAAACTTCCGAAAGGTATAGAGTGAGAAATTGCGTGTGATTTCTATATACGATCCTGATAAATCAAACTTGCCCTATAGTTTACAACCTATTTGGTAACCACCTAGGTGGCCCTAGATTCCTTTATCGATTGAAAAATAACTCAAAACCAAAAATATTGTCCTTAGATTTATCTTTGCATTTGATAGAGTAATGTAGAAGTAAGACACCAATCAACATTGTGGAAGTACAATTGAAGCCGAAACTTGCAATCAACTTAGATATACAGCTAATCCCATATTCTAACTCCCTGTGGATTCGATTCCGACCTTTATTGGGTTATTATTGCATCGGCCGCCTCGCTACTTAACTGTGGTGTAAATTTGGACGAGATCAATTTTTGGTGGTCCATTTTGATGATTTGACATTTGGGCTGTAATAATTTTGATACTATTTTTATTACATCGTTATTTTCATTTGGTATGTACATATTTTTCCATTTGATGTAAATATTCATTCCCCTTACGTATATGTTCTTCTCCCTTATGTATATATTCATCTGATTTCGGTTTGTATATTCTTTTATCTCGCTTTCTGTAGTTTATTTCATAGCTTCTTTAGTTTGCTATTCCTTAATAGTATAGCTTCTTATTTACTTTAGTAGCTTCTTTTTAATTTGCTAGGTTCTTTTTATGTTTTGAGTGAACAATAAATCCTTGGTTATCTTAATGCCCTGATTCTTTCTAAAGGGGAATTTTTGTGTGAAGCGGGTTGCTCTTCCCAACGATGGATGGCGTGAGAGATTGTGTCCGTTTTCTTTTAGATTTTGGTAAATATAGTATTAATGAATAAAAGGGGTTTCAAGCATTCTTCACTTGGTACCAACACATTTATCTATGATCATATGGTTAAAAAATAAGCTCTTCGCAAAAAATAGCTCTAGTTGTGACTCTTTTGACTCTTGTGTAAACTTAAGCAGTCATCGAGTGGTTCAAATTGAACCATTTGCGATTCTCAATCTTAGATAGGGTTGTTGTGGGCCCTCAACTCCGTTCTCTTTATAAATCCAAAAGCGTGAGAGGTGAGATGTTTAGTTGCAAATCCAAGTACCTATGCTAATGGTCTAGAACGTGCCCCGAATGTTTATCTAGGCAAAATTCTAAGTGTAGATTAGCTTGAGAAATGATCGTAGGCTCTCCTTGATCTAATTTGAAATTTGAAATATTCCATGTCCTACCAATGTGATATCCCTAGTCAACCCCTTTGAGTCGAAGTCCTTTTTCTTTCAATAACCACATTACAAGCCTTCATTCGTTTTACAATGACCCTCTCTTGGCACCCGATCTTTCCTTAGCATTCTTGAAATAATTGGAAAAAATATAAGTTTGGGGGAGAGAAGAGGAGTTTGAAAGTGATGGAAGGTACAAAGAGGAGAAAGAAATTAAGAAAAAGGAAGGCAAAGAAAAGAAAGAAAGAACAAAAAGAAAAAAAATGCCAAAAAGAAAGTGAATAAAGTGAAGAGTTGAAGGGAATCCAAAAACATATAATGAGGAAAAGCTGAAGTACATATAAAGGAAAAGAACGAATATCATGCTCATGAAAGAGTGACGTTGCATCTCTCTAGTTCCCCTGAGGAAGAAGAAAATGACTCAAAGAGTCGACAAAGTGTGAGCTGAAAAGAGAAAATAGAGTGCTTAAGGAAAGATGAAACCATTCTAGTCCAACAACTCCTACCTTAATCCAAAAGTCTTCACTACATCCCGCAAAAGCCCTACATGATTTCAAATTGAGTGAGCTTATATTAGTGGTGATTTACATGAGGGGAAAGATTATGGTACTTAAAGTCGGACTTGTAACATTCTTTTGAGAGAGATAAGCAAACTTTTCACAATGCTTGCTTCGAGTGTTTCATTCTAAAGTGAGATTTGCTAATGGAGAGTATAGGAGGAGGAGTCTAGGATCCATAATGACCTACGTGAAAGAGAGAGCTTCCTTGATGAATAGAGTCGACTCTTGATACTCTAGAGTCACAATAGAACTATGGTACTCAAAAAGTCATATCATGGGTTGTTGATAATTCATATGTGTTGCGGATAATTGTTGGTCCCAATTGATGTATAATTGATTCACCTAAGGCTAGCTGAAATATTTCTTTTTCTAGTGGAGGTGGGAATTGCCTTATTTGCTTGAGGACAAGCAAAAGCTTAAATTTTGGGGAGTTGATAAGTAGGGATTTTGACCGCTTATTTCCTCACTTTTACTTGTATTTTAGCTCAAAAATGCTTAAAGGTATAGCAGGAAACTAAGAAAATGTCCTTACTTACAGGAATATTGGGAAACGAGCCTAATAAGTCAAAATCAACTCATAAAGGAGTCAAAAGTGAACAAGAGTCAAAACTAGGCAAAGAGGTTAGCAGTGTTGACAATACAATTCTAGTGCTGCTGCAGAATGAGATTTAGAGAGAAGGTTGTTAGCCAGCTCCGACAATTCGGACTGCACCAAAACTTTGCGGTTTGCAGAGGTGCAGCTGAGCATTTTGTTTACTTCTTTAAGTAAATTTGTATTAGATTGACTTCTTAACATTAGTTTTTGTTTGTTTAATATATGATTATGCATTCTATCTTGATTGCTTCTTGTATTTTTTTTCATTTTCTATAAGTAGCTAAACCTTTAGCTAGGGTTGTGACCCAACCCTAATATGGGTACTTAATGGGTATTTAATTTTAGGGCTTATTTGTGATTGGGTTAGTGATATTTAGCCTTATTTATGCTTAATCTTTAGAATTAATGATTGCAATCATTGATTCATGCCTAATTAACCTAATTTTTGCTTGAGAAAGAGAGACCATGTTTAGGAAAACTTACCTAACAAGGAATTGGGTTGAACTCAAGAAATTGATAGCCCCAATTAAAGGTTCAAATCTGGAGATAGTAAGACTCGACTTGAGCTTATATCACCTGATTTGTGCAATATCCATTTGGGCATGAGAAAGCCAAATTGGCAAAATCACTCAAACTACCAAGAGGTATAGAGTGAGCAATTACGTGTGATTGATATACCATGATCCCGATAAATTAAACTTGCCATAAAGTTTTCAACTCATTAGGTAACCACCTAGGTTGAGGTCACGACCCTAGATTCCTTTATCAATTGAAAAACAACTCAAAACCAAAAATATTGTTCATAGTTTTATCTTTGCATTTGATAGAGTAAAGTAAAAGTAATATGCCAATCAACATTGTGGAAGTAAAATTGAAGCCAAAATCAACTTAGATATACACCTAATCCCATATTTTAACTCCATGTGTATTCAATCCCAACCTTTGTTGGGTTATTATTGCATGGACCGCCTCGCTACTTAATTGTGGAGTGGATTTGGCCGAGATCAATTTTTGGTGCTATATTCTAATGATTTGACATTTGGGCCGTAATAACTCTGATACTATTTTTATTTCATCGTTATCTTGATTTGGTATGTATATATTTTCTCATTCGATGTAAATATTCATACCCTTATGTATATATTTTTCTCCCTTATGTATATATTCATTTGACTTAGGTTTGTATATTCTTTTTTCTCGATTTCTGTAGTTTATTTCATAGCTTCTTTAATTTACTTTTACTTAATAGTATAGGTTCTTATTTACTTTAGCAGCTATTTTTTTAATTTACTAGCTTCTTTTTACATTTTGAGTGAACAATAAACCATTGGTTATCTTAATGCCACTATTCTTTCCAAAGGTGGATTTTTGTGTGAACCGGGTGGCTCTTCTCGATGATGGATGGAGTGATAACTTTCTTAAGGGATTGAGTCCATTTTCTTTTAGGTTTTGGAAAATATAGTAGTAATGAATAAAAGGAGTTTCAAGAATGCTTCACTTGGTACCAACATATTTACTTATGATCGTATGCTTAAAAACAAGTTGTTGACAGAAAATAGCTCTAGTTGTGACTCTTTTGACTCTTATGTTGACTTAAGCGGTCATCGAGTGGTTCAAATCGAGCCATTTGTGATTCTCAATCTTAGCTAGGGTTGTTGTGGTCCCTTGACTCTATTCGCTTTAGCAATCTAGAAGCGTGAGAGGCGAGATGTTTAGTTGCAAGTCCAAGTACCGGTGCTAATGGTCTAGAACATGCCCCGAAAGTTTGTCTAGGTGAAATACTAAGTGTAGCGTGGCTTGAGAAATGATCGTAGGCTCTTCTTGATCCGATTTGAAACTTGAATCTTCCATGTACTACCAATTTGATATCCCTAGTCAACCCCTTTGAGCCGAAACCCTTTTTCTTTCAATAACTACGTTACAAGCAGTCATCCGTTTTACAATGACCCTCTTTTGGTACCCGATCTTTCCTTGGCATTCTTGATACAATTAGCAGAAAAAAGTTTGGGGGAAAGAAGAGGATTTTGAAAGTGATGAAAGGCACAAAGAAGAGAAAGAAATGAAGAAAATGGAAGGCAATGAAAAGAAAGAAAGAACAAAAAGAAAAAAATACCAAAAAGAAAGTCAATAAAGTGAAGAGTTGAAGGGAATCCAAAAGAAATAAGGAGGAAAAGTTGAAGTAAATAGAAAATGAGAAAAATGAATATCATGCTCAAGAAAGAGTGATGTTAAGTCTCTCTAGTTCCCCCGATGAAGAAGAAAATGACTCAAAGAGAAATAGAGTGCTTAAGGAAAAATGAAACCATTCTAGTCCAACAAGTCCTACCTTGATCCAAAAGCCTTCATTACACCCCGCAAAATACCTACATGATTTCAAGTTTAGTGAGCTTACATTACTGGTGATTCACATGAGAGGAAAACTTATGGTACTTAAAGCTGAACTTATGACATTCTTTTGAGAGATATGAGCAAACTTTTCACAATCCTTGCTTCGAGTGTTTCATTCTAAAGTGAGATTTTCTAATGGAGAGTAGAGGAGGGGGAGTCTGGGATCCACAATAAACTACGTGAAAGAGAGAGCTTCCTTGATGAATAGAGTCAACTTTTGATGATCTAGAGTCACACTAGAACTATGGTACTCAAAAAGTCATATCATGGGTTGTTGATAATTCATATGTGTTGTGGGTAATTGTTGGTCCCAATTATGTGTGATATATTCACCTTAGGCTATCTGAAATATCTTTTTTTCTAGTGGAGGCGGGAATTACTTTATTTGCTTGAGGACAAGCAAAAGTTTATGTTTGGGGGAGTTGATAAGCAGGGATTTTGACCGCTTATTTACTCTCTTTTATTTGCGTTTTAGCTAAAATAATGCTTAAAGATATTCTCAAAAACTGACAAAATGTGCTTACTTGCAGGAATGTTTGGAAATGAGCAAAATAAGTTAAAATCAACTCATAAAGGAGTCAAAAGTGAACAAAAGCCAAAACTGGGCAAAGAGGCTAGCAGAGCAGACTGCACAATTCTAGTGCAGCCATAGAATAAGATTTAGGGAGGAGGTTGTTAGCTAGCTCTGACAGTTTGGATGGCACCAAAAATGTGCGGATACAGAAGGAAGAGTGCGGCCGCAATCATTATTATGCGATCCGCAAGATTGAAGAATCAGAGAGTTGATCAAAGTCCAAAAGCTGAAGAGTGCAGACCGCATCACTTTTGTGCGACCACAGAATCCTAAGTGCGGCCGCAATCATTTTTATGCAGAACGTAGAAGACCGCATGTTCTAGTCCAAAGTTCCCAAGTGTGCGGACCGCACAAAATTGTGCGGCCGCATAAGGCCATTTTGCATTCAAGCAAGGACCAAATGAGCCATTGCACGAAATTTGGGAGAGATATCGTATCATGGTTAAAGAGTGCCCGAACAACGATATGATTGAGGCCATGATCCAACATACCTTATACAGGGGGATTAAGTTTGGGGGGGGGGGGGGAATTTCATGAACACGCCATATGCCAAAGCTTGTGAAATACTTGATGAGATGGCAGAAACCTCTTCGGCGTGGCAAAGTAGAGACAATGTTCCGCAAGGTGACCCTAATGTTATTCACCTACACAAGGAGCTACATGACCATGGGCATTGCCGAGTTGACAACCACCATGAACCAATTTCCCAATGCTCAGCTTCAACAAGTTCAAGGGACGAAATAGGTGGATGCAATGGAAGGTGTGAATATGATGGTAAACAAGATACAACAACAAGGTCAACAAATGCAAAACCGTCCGGAACAATTCATGCAAGATGATAGTGGTTATGATCAAGGTGATTCATTCAATGAGCAAGACGAAGAAGTTAAATATGTCAATAATTAACAAGGTAAAAGAAACAATGCTCAAGGACAAAACCAACAACAATGGAGATCAGGGAACCAAGGTAATTGAAACATCCAAAACCATCAAAGCAATTGGAGTGGTGGTAATTCTAATCAAATCAATTGGAACAATCAAGGCAATTAGGGTAATCAAGGCAATTGGGGTGTCAACAATCAAACCAATTGTGGAGGCAACAATCAAGGAGGGTGGAAAAACAACAACAATCGGGGGTCGGGTTTTCAAAGGCCTCCGATGCTCCAACAACCAAGCAATCCACCTCCTTATCCTTCTCAAGGCCAAAGTTCTTCTTCCAATGAGATGGGTAGAATTGAAAACATGTTTAAGCAAATGATGGAGAAGAATACCGACTCCAATGCTCAAATAGCCTCTCACAACACTTCTATTCGGAATTTGGAGGTTTAATTAGGCCAAATCTCAAAAGCTTTGAACACTCATACTAAGGGGGCACTACCTAGTGATACGGTGGTGAACCCAAAGGGTGAGAATAATATGGGACATGCTATGGCTGTGACTACTAGAAGTGGAAAAGGAGGAGATGCTACCACCTCAAATCAAAGAAGGATTGTGGATGAAGATGTTGTGGTTCAAGAGGATGAAATACCAAGCAATGTGGTTTGATCTAATAAGGAAGTGAGAATTGACATAGATGAAAGTGTGGAGGAGACGCAGGAAGAAGTGAACCCATCTGGGGAACACATGATTGACATGCCCGAATCGGTGGTGCCAAAGGCTAAGGCATCAATGCCAAGGCCTCCTACTCCATACCCTCAAATGCTCTCAAAGCAAAATAGTGAGAACCAATCCAAAAAGTTTATTGATATGGGGAAAATTTTATCAATTAATGTGCCATTGGTTGAGGCATTGGAACAAATGTCGGGATATGTAAAATTCATAAAAGATTTGGTAGCTAAGAAAAGGTCAATAAATTGTGAGACCATCAAGATGACTCGCCAAGTGAGTGCTATTTTGCACTCTATGGCTCCAAAGTTGTAAGATCCGGGAGCTTTCACAGTCTCGTGCACCATTAGGAGCGTCGATTTTTCCAAAGAATTATGTGATCTCGGGGAAATTATCAACTTGATGCCCTACTTGGTGTTCAAAACATTGGGAATTAGGAAACCAAGACCCATATCCATAAGGTTAAAATGGCAGATCGAACAATGAAGAGGCCATTGGGTATTATTGATGATGTATTTGTTCGGTTTGACAAGTTTATTCTCCTAGCGGATTTAATGATCCTTGATTGTGAAGTGGACTATAAGGTGCCTATCATTTTGGGTAGACATTTCCTTGATACGAGGAAGGCTCTTGTTGATGTGAGCCCGGTGAGCTCACTTTCCAGGTGGGTGATGAAAAGGTGGTCTTCCATGTGTGCAAATTAATGAGGCAACCTAATAGTAATGAAGTTTGTTTGTTTGTGGATTTGGTGACCAGACGTGATAGTTGATGATGCCAGTGCAACAATGAATGTTGAGGACAAATTGGAAGCCATTTTGCTCAACCTAGATAAGGAGGAGGAGAGTGATGGCTATGTGGAATGTGTAAATGCGTTGCAAGGCATGGGGTCGTACACTTATGAGCCCTGAAAGCTATCTTTGGATCTTGGAAACCAGAAGACTCCTCCAACAAAGCCCTCAATCGAGGATCCTCCTATCTTGGACTTGAAGCCATTTCCCCCACACCTCAGGTATGAATTCCTTGGCCCTTCTTCTACTTTACCACTTATCCTTTCTTCTTGCTTAACCAACATGCAAGTAGAGTCCACATTGGAGGTGCTACAAAGGAGGAAAAGAGCAATAGGATGGACTTTGACAGATATCTGGGGCATAAGCCCTGCCTTTTGCATGCACAAGATTATTTTGGAGGAAGGTACCAAAAACATCAAAGAATATTGAATGAAGCAATGCAAGAGGTGGTAAAGAAGGAGTTAATCAAGTGGTTAGATGTCGGGGTTGTGTACCCCATCTCTGATAGTTCATGGACTTCTCCAGTGCAATTTGTCCCAAAGAAATGGGGCATGAGTGTGGTAACAAATTTCAAGAATGAATTGATCCCAACAAGAACTATCACCGAGTGGAGAGTGTGTATGAAATATAGGAAGCTCAACAAAGTCACTCAGAAAGATCAATTCCCGATTACATTTCTTGAACAAATGCTTGATAGGTTGGCCAGGGATGTTTTTATTGCTTTCTTGATGGATACTCCGGTTATAACCAAATCCTTATTGCTCCTAAGAACTAAGAGAAGACCACTTTCATGTGTCCTTATGGTACTTTCACATTCTCTGGATTCCTTTTGGGTTGTGTAATGCACCGGCGATCTTTTCAACAGTGTATGTTATTTTCACCGAGATGGTGGAGGACATTCTTGAGGTCTTTATGGATGATTTTTCTGTAGTTGGGAATTTGTTTGAGGAATGTTTGAACAATTAGGATGGGGTTTTGGTTAGATGTAAGGATACAAATTTGGTATTGAATTGGGAGAAATGTCACTCATGGTTGAAGAAGGAATTGTCCTCAAGCACAAAATTTCAAAGCATGAGGTTGATAAAGCCAAGATTGAGGTGATCTCCAAACTCCCTCCCCTACATAGGTGAAAGGAGTGAGGAGCTTCTTGGGTCATGCAGGTTTCTATCGCTGATTCATCAAGGATTTTTCCAAGGTAGTGACCCATTGTGCAAACTTTTGGAGAAGGATGCCAAGTTCCATTTCAATGAAGATTGTATGAAGGCATTCGAGTTTCTCAAGTTCCAGTTGACTACTACTCCTATTATTACCACACCAGATTAGAGCTTGCCATTTGAGCTCATATGTGATGCTAGTGTTGTTGCAATTTGAGCGATGTTGGGTCAAAGAATCAATAAAATCTTCCATCCGGTCTATTATGCTAGCAAGACCATGAATGATGCCCAAGTCAACTACAGTGTGACCGAAAAGGAGCTACTTGTTATTGTCTTTGGTATGGAGAAGTTTCGGCCATATTTGATGGGTAATAAGGTGATTGTTCACACCGAACATGCGATACTTTGGTATTTGATAAGCAAGAAAGATTCTAAGGTAAGGTTGATTCGGTGGGTTCTTCTATTGCAAGAGTTTGATCTAGAGATTCAAGACCGCAAGGGTAGTGAAAACTATGTGGAGGACCACTTGTCCCGATAGGAGGAGGAAAAGGGGGTAACATGATGGTCTTGAGATCAATGATTCATTTTTTGACAAGCAACTCCTAGCCGTGTCAATGAATGGGATGCCATGTTTTACCGATTTAGCCAACTATCTTGTGAGTGGCATTGTCCCGAATGAGTTCTCTTCAAACCAAAGGAAGAAGCTCAAACGGGATTGCCTTGATTATAATTGGGATGAGCCGTATCTCTTTCGAATATGTACCGATGATGTGACCCGACATTGTGTGCCTAAGGATGAACAAATAAGTATTCTTGAGGCTTGCCACTCTTCACTGTATGGTGGTCACCATGATGGAGCAAGAATGTTGGTAAAAGTTTTGAGTTGTGGATTCTATTGGCCTATGCTCTACAAGGATGCTAGTGAGCTTGTCAAGAGTTGTGATGACTGCCAAAGAGCCGGTGGGATTTCTAAGAAGAATGAAATGCCTCTCACCACCATTTTGGAGATAGACATCTTCGACGTGTGAGGTATTGATTTCATGGGTCCGTTTGTTAGCTCTTGTGGGAACACATAAATTCTAGTCGCGGTTGATTATATTTCCAAGTGGATCGAGGCCGTTGCTTTTCCCAACAATGAAGCGAGGAGTGTGGTGGAATTTCTTAAAGAAAATCATCTTTGCAAGGTTTGATACTCTGAGGGCTATTATTAGTGATGGGGGTTCGTATTTTTTCAACCTAGATTTTGATACCTTACTCATAAAGTAGGGTGTCACTCACACAATATCGACCCCCTACCATCCTCAAGCAAACGGTCAAGTTGAAGAATCCAACTGGGAGATCAAGAGTATTTTAACAAAGACTGTCAATACAATCAGACAGATTGATCAAGAAAACTTGATGATGCTCTTTGGGCTTATAGAACAGCCTACAAGATGCCAATTGGGATGTCTCCATATTGATTGGTGTTTCGAAAGGCATGTCATATTCCAGTATAACTTGAGCATAAGGCCATGTGGGATTTGAAAAAGTTGAACCTGGAGTGGGAAGTTGCAGCAAACCTAAGGGTGTCACAATTGAATGAGCTTGATGAATTCTGGTATCATGCCTACACAAGTTCGTCCCTTTACAAGGAGAACATGAAGCACCTCCATGACAATTATATCTACAACAAGGAGTTCAAAGAAGGTGATCTGGTGCTATTGTTCAATTCCTAGTTAAGAATGTTTATGGGAAAGTTAAAATTAAAATGGAGTGGGCCCTTTGAAGTAGTGAATGCAACCCCCTTTGGTGCTCTAGATTTGAAAAATAAGAATAAAGAGGTCTTTATAGTCAATTGGCATCGGTTTAAACATTATCTTCGCAAGGTTGATGATGGCCACATTATGGAGGTTCTTCATTTCAAGTGATTGGTAATTTACATCATGTCGCGATGTTAAATCAGACGCTTATTGGTAGGCAACCCATGTCTTTTTCTTTATTTTATTTTCCTTCTTTTAGATAGGCTTGGTTTTGTGCTAAATAGTTTTGAAGTGTATGCAAGAATGGGTGTGCATTGTAGGGACTGTGTATGAAAAATTTGGCTAAGTGTCAAAGTGCATAGTGTTTGAAGTTGGCCTGTCAAAAGTGCTTAAGGATTTGCGATTGCACGTCTGCACTGATGCTGCGGCCGCACTCAATTTTGCGCTCTCCATAGCCAGTCATCTCTAAGGCAGGTAAGGAGTGCGGTCCACATCAAAACTATGTGGCCGCATTCACGTTAAAAATGGGTCCCATGGGTAAAAAGTATAAATAGAACCTCTCTCTCTTGTTTACACTTTTCGAACTCCTGGCCCTAAAGACTAAAATTGCACAGTAAATATCCCCATTTGCACTCAAATCGTTCACTTAATTCATCACCTACATCTTTATTATTGGCATGTTCAATTCCTCATTAGATTCTTTAACTTTTATTTGCTTTTGTTCTTAGATTTAGGGGTAATTTCATGCTCACAAATGTCAGAGTTTTGTGTTTGTTGATACCTAATTTTTCCCTATGTATTTTATATGTATTCAAAATAGTATGTATATGCATATATAAGAATACCCAAGAGTTTTGGTGTTTTTTCTTATTTTTAAAGATTTTTTAAATCAATTTGTTGTATATTTTAATAGTACAAAAATTCAATAATTACTCCTAGACTATCATTTTTGGTGAATGAATTGTTTTTATTCTCATATTTACACTAAGGTATAATTGAGGTGATTTTTGCATATTTTTATAAAATTTATTTGGTATTTTAAAAGCTAAATTCCTATAATTGCAATTATAGCCTATTTTCCGATTAACAGTATTTTATAATTATAAAATCGCTCCCAGCATTTTTTAATTAACGTTTATATGTTATTAATCAATTCCGTGCTTTTAATTGGTTTTTAAAACTATTTTAACTATTTTTATTAAAATAAAAAGGGAAGAAATTGATGTTTAACATTTAGCCTCATTTATTTCAATTATAACCCCTTTTACATTTCGATTTTAACCACAAATTGAAACCCCAATTTCAACCCAAAATCCCCGACCCAGTCCTCAAATAACCCGACCCATACCACCATTTAATAACCCGGTCCAACTTTAATTTAATCTGAGCCGTTGATCAAGTGAGATCAATGGCCCAGGATTTATTTCCAAAATTAAAACCAATAACCCCCCCCCCCCCCAAACCCCTCATTTCAGAGACGGACTCTCTCTCTCTCTACATTGACTCTTGCTCTCCCTTCTCTCTAGATCCTTCTGGTTCTCTCCCTCATCTCCGATGAATCCACCGCCTCTCCGGCCACCTCCAACCTCACTTCCCTCGACCACCAGCCACCGTGAAACCTTGTCCTATTGATTCTATAACTTCGAGACTCCAGGAACCTCCACCATACAAGATGGTCATCGGAGGTTCTGCCTGACTTATCTCTGACCTTTCTCCGATGGTTTATGGTTCGATGGTGCTACGAGCATCATTATTAACGAGTTTCACAGCCAGGTTCCTTACCTCTCACTAGTTTGTTACAAAACCCTAATTTTTTATTAAAAATCTATCTTTTTAAATGATTTTCAACTTGTTCTTTTATGTTTTACACTACTCCCTACTCGATCTTTGCGATTGTTCAAGTTTTCAACGTTTTTGTCTTTCTTTTAAAATTAGGGTTTCTGAACCTCTTTCGAAATCACTATATCTTCTAATTTTTTTTAGTATTATGTGTTTATGTTTGTTTTATGTGCTTGTTGGTGTGATCCTATGGTTATTCTCTGAGTTCCATGTTTTAATTTTACTATTAGGGTTCCAGCCTTCTATTGATTCTGTGATTTCTTGCCTAGGGTTCTCTGATTTTCATGCCTATTGTGTTTTATAGGTTTAATTGTTCACCGTTTACCAAATGTTCTGCTGATTTTGTGCATCTCTTCGAATCCCTGAATTTGTATATGTTTTCCTTAGAAGTTTTACACTGATTTTTGAATCACTTCCTTATTTGTGAAGTGCTCTCCTCACTTAGTACTGATTCCATGTGGTTTTTCAATTTCATCCGTGATTCTTTGAATTAATTTGTGTGTACAATATGATGTCCTTATATTTTTCTTACTTGAAATATTCTGTACACTTTTTACTACTCCTATTATGGAAATATCGGTTTGGCAAACAACAATTTTCCTTATTTGACACAATTTGTACCCGTTTGAACTAGGACTCCTTAATTGAAGGAAGTCCGTTGATTCTAATTGGTATTATTTCCATAACTATAATCAGTCTATATGTATTACCTTATTTTTCACTTAATTTGAGAGCTATAAGTACCCCATTCTCTTTTGCATTACAAACGGATACATTACACATCACAATACGAACAGAAAGTTCATTGCTCTGAACTCTCTCTCACACATAAGCATACTCAGTGTTCTCTCTTGTTTTTATACAAATCCCCTCCCACTTTCCTGTTGATTACTAATTATTCAGTTGGTGGAAAGCCAAGACAGAGTGATCATTGAGGGCTGCTCCATTATTCCACTATTCTATACATTGTTGATTGTTTGGTCTGTATACTGCTGCTCACTTCCTTGCACACTTCTGCTCTGCACTATCTCACCCTTGATTGGCATGCCCTATATTTAATTTATAGCATCCAAAACAATAAGCTTTTATACATGTTTCACTTTATTTTGTTTCTTCTATGCTTTTACTTATGGTTCTGCTGTTCTTATTGCAACTAGCACTCCAACTGGTCTGCTTAATGCATGTTATCCCCTACTCCCTAGCCCCAGTACATTCTCAGCATGTGATCATGAGCCCTTTTGGTTGAAACATATGAGTGTATAAGTTTTGAATTGCTTCCCTTTGGTATCTAGATGTAATTGTGTTATTTCATGTGAATTGTTTACCCCCACTTCCCTTTTCCCTGTTTGTGTTCACTGCCTGGAACTATATGATGTATTTTGGTTCTGAGTTTGTCAAAATGTCCCATTGTTTTTCTCTTTCAAAACTGTTTCTCCATGGATCATTTTTAAAACTGTTTTTCAACTCAATTCTTTAAAGAAATTTCCATCACACTCTCACTACTCCTAGAGTTTAGGTTCTACCCCCTTCGTGTAAGCATTGCCTTGGGCACCTTTGTGTACCCATTGAACTTTGATGCACAAGGCTGGTAATTCCACACTGCACTTGTTCAACATTTTGGTAATGTTTGGGTGCTGGTATTGGCCAAGGACCCCCCATTGGACCCTTAGGGAGCTTTACTGCACCCAAACCATGGTCAAGGTTGTGAAACTCGAAAGAAGAGAGGTTGGAAGATTGGGCCTGGTTGAAGGCTCCCTATAGGGTAGTTTCTTATTTTATTTTTCATTATGTAATTCAGGTATCATGGTTTGTAATAATTTGTAAATGAATAATTGGGGGCCATAGTGAAAGTGGGTTGGGGTTATGCATGTTTAGTTCAAAGTTATGGGTAGAAAACATTCTCATAGGGCTTTACTTACCTATTTGTGCAATACACATCATGTATAGGACATGCATCTCATGTAGTAGTAATCCTGTTTTAGACACTTTACTTTCAGTTTGTAGCCATACTCACTTCATATTCACAACTAGCTAATGACTCACAAATAACTGTTAAAACTACTGCTGCATTTTCATTGGCATTTAGATACCATGTTTTAGGACTTTTACGTGCATTAGATGCCATGTTACTTAGGATTTATATTTTTGTGTAAGTTGAAATTTGCTGAACGCCTCACCAGTATGTTTAAGCTAATAATGCAAGTTTGATTAACCGCGTCCTTTAAAACTTAAATTAATATGCATGCTCACCCTTTTAGGGTAATTAGGCAACATATACGTCGCCTAGGCAAGCTTTAGGCCCTAATAAGAATCGATTAACCATGTTCTTATCAGTTTAAGACTAATCAGCTTTTATTTAAATTATGCCACTCTCATTCCTATTGTGACTCTCTAGAGGTCACTCTTTTACTGAAAATTCATCTCTATTTGGAAACAAGTCTTTTTGAAATCACGTATCTAATTCCTGATTCGTGCTCTATTAATCTTTTAAATTACTGGTACCTTTCTGCCTAGGATCACGTTATTTTGATACTTGTCTAATTAAACTATTGTATTTTTCAAATCTCTATCCTCTTTTTAAACGATGTTTTAACAGTTCCCTTACCTTTACTTACTCAACTATTTTCGTAGTTGTATTTCTACATGTCAAACGCTCTTCAGATCACTCAGTTATGATTAAACCTTCTGCTAAAACTGATCTTTAAACTCGCATTCTTTTAAGACCTTAAATGTGTTTGAGACGTGCTAATTACAGGTTTACTTGTGAGGGATCTGTGTGCTTCTTATTTGCTTTTGTATGGCCCCCTTTATGTAAAGTCCTACTTGTTATGTATGTCGCCTAGTATTTTGTCCTTTAAACCTGAGGGTTCAGCCTAGACCTTACCTTGTAGGAATAGTGGTCCTAAATACCCTCTAGGACTTATAGGATGAGATGGGTAATAGCACACACTAAGCATTCGTGACCAATCCACACGTTTAAATAAACTTTTCGGAGTGGGAATGGTAGACATGGAGATGATGGCCGCACGATAACACTATGCATACAATTGGTTACCGGTGTTGTGTGGATGATCCATGTGCTTTATAAACCTAGGACCCCCTTTCCTTTATATAACTTAGTTTAATACCAATAAATTTTGTCTTTTCTACTACTTAAAACTCCTCTTAATTTTATTGGATTATCCCTTCTAAATTCCCTTTTACTTACTCAATGGCCTGACTAATTTTCTACGCTTAGACCCTCCCTTAAACAAATTATAGATTTCAACATGCTTGCTACATACCTATTTGCAACCCTTATGCGTAAATTTATTTGTATACTTGTTTACATTAAAGTCACAACATAGCATGGCCGGGAACCACACTAGTGGATCTTGAGGGCTGCCTAACACCTTCCCCTCGAGATAATTTCTAGCCCTTACCCGAACTCTGGTTTTCAATTTCAGAACTTTTAGTGTCCTAATGCACTTAATCATTAGGTGGCGACTCTTTAATTCCAAAAATCCAATTCTCAAACGGGAATAGAGTTGTTTCCCAAATGTCGTAAATCTGATTTCACGAGAAAAAGGGGGCGTCGACAGCATGGCGACTCTGCTGGGGATTCTTTAGGCTTCTACCACTACATGTTATATGTGACTTTACTATTTTCTTTATTTCTTTGTTTAATGCCTTTATTCGAAATTGACTTGTCTTTTTGTTTCTTTTTTTTTTCCTTTAATGCTTTCATTTACTGTTTTCCTTCAATACCATTGTAATTTTGAACAATTATTGTAATCATTATGAATGTGAAAATACGTGGCAATTTATTTCATTCTTGTAATTGCATCTTCAACATCATATTCCAGTCATGCCAAACAAATACCATAGCAACGCTTGATGAGTTGTTGCGCTCTTCCAATATTATTACCCCCTAAATTTTGGCAAAGGCGTATTTGCGATAAAACTAGTCGATCAGCGGTGCATTCGACGGTTCCGTGCCTTTCCCTCTTGAGTTGTCCGTTCAAGGGTACCGGTCTAGCACCCCATAGAAACCTTATTCTATTTAATTGTACATGCATCACTGTCAAACCTAGCCGAGTCAGTTATGTTGTCCACATAATGACTCTTTAAGATAGCCTTATCCAAAGTCCATTGGGTTCCCGTGGAACCCAAACGGACAACACCATATTCTGTGTACTTATTTGGAGAACTAAATGCCATTTTGCTAATTATTAATTCAAATACTCGAGTCCGATGAGGTAAGGGACTAACATTTTATTTTGCAGAAAATGAGGCACGAAATCCCCAGATTCGGCAAAGTAACCAACATTCATCCAAGGTTGCTAAGTTGGTGGGAGGACCTTCATTCCAGTGACCGGACTCTCGTCCGCAATTATTTGGGAAACTTACCCTCTCTTTTGGAAATTCAGTCGGACAATAAAATCATATAGGCTGTGACATTGTTCTGGGACAGTGATAGATCAGCTTATCTGCTGCTGGGATTGCGTGAGCTAGTGACGCTGTTCGATGGAGCCAAACATGTCGAGTCTGGGGAAGGTCCTTCTGGGACCAAATAGTTAGGAGTCTCTTTTCTTTTCCGCTTTGAAATGTAATAAGGCCAATGGCCATTAGTGATATTTTACTTTATGCAATTTTAGAGTCGTTTTGGGATTCATCCTATTTTTATCAATAAAATGAGGCATTTGGCATTATAAGTTCTCCAAATCAACTTATCACTAGACCTACCTCGGGCACAATGAGGCACCCAATTTAGGACACGATTTATATTCTTGCACTATGTGTTTAAATATTGCAATATTTTTCTCGGAATCCGTACTAACTTATTACCTTTTTGTTTTTACAATTATTTTTACTTGTTAGTTCGTGCATTCTGGCATCGTCATCCTACTCCACAAGACCTAAGGGCCCTCCACCTCCTCCTTCACCGAGTCCTATCAAAAATAGGGTCAAAGCAAAAATGGAAGATTTGAACAACGCTTGAAAGGAGAACTCAACTAAAAGGGTAGAGGTTCCTCAGGGTGTTCAGGTACCCAAAGAAAGTGCTGCTCAGCTCGAACAAAAGTTACTGAAATTTCAAGAAGAACTAGACCAAGTTCGGAACTTGGCAAGTCTGCCATTCTCCCTCACAACTCCAGACATCAACTTTCCCAATGCTCAACACCCCATACCTCCACAGAATACCCCGAAGCCGCATAAACAACCCCCTACTCATCAAAATTGCAACACATGTCACAACAACGCTCCACTCCTCATCCCTGAACCATTAAATGATCATCCCCACCACACTCCCATATATGTGGAAACCATGCCACAATACACTCAACCCATTACAAACACACCGGAGACTGATGATAAAGACTCTCTCATCAAGAACCTGGATGCCGAGCTCAAGAAACTGACTAGCCGATTCCAGGGTGTTGAAGGAAACAAAGGTATTGAAGGGTTGAATTATGAGGATCATTGCATTCAGCCAGACGTCGAACTTCCCGAGGGGTACAAACCTCCCAAGTTCGAAATTTTTTATGGCTCGGGGGATCCTAGAGTCCATTTGAGGACATACTGTGATAAGATGGTCGGCGTAGGAAGGGATGAGAAGATTCACATGAAAATCTTCATGAGAAGTTTGAAAGGTGATGCGCTATTTTGGTACATTACCCAAGATCCCAAGAGGGGGACGAGCTGGGTTGGAATGGCATCCGATTTCATAGAAAGGTTCAGGTTCAATACAGAAAATGCACCAGATATCTTCTACATCCAGAATCTGAAAAAGAAACCCATTGAGATATTTTGCGAGTATGCTACTCGATGGAGATTCGAGGTTGCTAAGGTCAGGCCAGCCTTAGAAGAAGAACAGATGAACCGATTTTTCGTCCGAGCTCGGGATCCGCAGTATTATGAGAGGTTAATGTTGATAGAGGGACAGAAATTCTCCGATATCATCAAGCTAGGAGAAAGGATTGAGGAAGGCATTAAGAGCGGTATGGTCACTAATTTCGAGGCACTGCAGGCCACCAACAAAGCCCTACAATCTGGTGGCACATCTAAGAAAAAGGATATGAGTGCCGTGATGGTTGCACAAAGAACCAAGTCCCTAGTAAAATACCAAGCATCCTGGTACCCCCTCTCACATACCAGCCTATCCCCAATTACCAAGCACCTCCGCCCTCTTACCAAATTCCTTCTTACCAATCATCCCCCTCCCCCACATATCAACCTACCTCACCAAGATATTCCCAAACTGCACCCATTTACCAAGCCTATAACGCTCACTACCAATTGCCTCCCGCCTGCCAAAACTTCCCCAGGCCACGCCCTAACTTCGACTGTAGACTTTCCAAGCAATACACAGCCATCGCCAAGCCAATCGATCAACTATATGGAAGACTCAAAGCAGCCGTTTACGTCACCCCAATCCATTCCATAACTCCAGAAAATCCTTCCCAGTGGGTCAATCCAAATAAAACCTGTGCATACCATTCTGGCATTAAAAGGGCATACCATTGACGAGTGTCGTCTATAAAAGACAAAATCCAAGCTCTAATTGAAAACAAAATCATCGTGGCCAAAGAACCCGCTCCTAATATTTGAAACAATCCCTTGCCTGATCATGAGGGTGGTGGTGTGTACATGATCGAGGTAGAAGATGATTGGGACCCCAAGGGGTCAATTAGATTAATTACCGAAAGTGACGATCCTAAGAAACCAACCGTCACATTGAATCCAATTGTAGTCCAGATCCAGCCCTCTGGGAATGCTGAAGTAAGCATGTTTGTGCCTCTCGAGCTTAAAACACCGTCATCCAAAAGGACTGCAGAGCCGATTGAGGTGGAGTTTGGGTCTCCAAAGGTACCATTTGAAGTTGTTGTGTTGCCACCCAAAATGAGAGTGCCCATTCCTGTAGAGATGTCAGTAGTAACGCCATTCCATACATAGGCCATACCATAGGATTACATCGCTGAGGCAACAAGGAAGGGAAAAACTAGATCTGGAGAAGCGATCGCAGCGCAGGGTATGACCAGGACTAGCAGAATTTATACTACAGAGCACTTAGTTGAATCAAGTAAGCAGGCCTCTGGACGGCCTATTGAAATTGGACCTGATGATCTCTGGCGGAAGATACAGGGGAAAGAGTACTCAGTTGTTGATCAATTAATAAAACACTAGCGCAGGTCTCCATTCTAGCTCTACTGCAGAGATACGAGGCACACAAGAATGCCCTGATGAAGATACTGAGTAAGGCATATGTAACTAGCAATATAACTGGAGGAGAGATGGAAAATATGGTCGGGCAGATATTGGAGAGTCATAAGATCACTTTCCACGAGGATGAGTTGCCCCCTAAAGGTTTAGGACACAACAAAGTGTTGCACATCACTGTGCAATGTCAAGACTATTTCATCACCAGAACTTTGATTGATGGAGGGTCCAGCCTCAATATTTGTCCATTGGTGACCCTCAGAACATTAGGGAAGAGTCTACATGAAATCAAGGATGGAGCTATCAACGTCAAAGCTTTTGATGGTTCCCAAAGGGTCACTATTGGGGAGATCAGTTTATGTCTGCAAATGGAGCCAACTTGGTTCGATGTTGATTTTCAAGTAATAGACATCCCGGCATCCTACAACTTACTACTAGGACGGCCTTGGATCCACGCCGCTGGAGCCGTAGCCTCAACCCTGCACCAGGCAGTGAAGTTCGAGTGGAATCACCAAGAGGTGATTATTCATAGTGACGGGAGTAATCCCATATACAGTCGTCAAACTATCCCAGCAATTGAAGGAAGAAGGAAACTAGGAGGAGAAACCTACCAACAGATTAAGCGAGTCAACGCCGTGGACAAAGATAAGTGGTGGGATAACAAGATAGAGAGTATACTAAATTGGAGCGAGTATGAACCTGGCAAAGGAATCAGCCAAAACCTCCAAGGGATATCTAAGCCTATCAAACTAAAGAAACATGGCACCACTTTCGGGTTAGGGTACGGTTATACTTGGTAAGAATTTCAGAACTGGTCGCCACCATGGCGCGGCCCTTACTATCCGCTGGAGCACCCGATACCCCGCTTGGAACAAATTTTCCAGCCCGCCGACATCATGTATGGGTCAGAGGAAGATGAAGCATTAGCATCAATGAAGAACCAATTCTTGGAAAATGACAATATGGACTGTCACATCATTCTCAGGGAGGAAGGGTAGGAAGGCCCTTCCATACAGGCAGTGAGCCGAGGAGAGCGCCTCAATAATTAGTCCATCAGAACCACCAAGGCCCGAAGAGCTTCGGGTAGCAAGGCTGAACAAATAATTATGCATTATCTTTTACTCTTCACTTGTTGATTTCCATTCAACATTATCTTTGAATTTTGAAAAGAGCGCCGATGTTCAAAACAATTTTTGGCATTTATCAAAGCATTTTAGTTTTTATATAAAGCTCGCTCTTATTATTTCTTTTCTCTGCCATTTACTATACTTTACACAGCATTACTATTACTTATCTTGATGAACAGACAAATGTGACATGCGACGAGGTAACACAACAAACGGACATAGACTCAAAAAAGGACGAGATACCATAAGAGGTTGTTAAAGAGATTGAGTATTTTGAGAATAGACCTAAGTCTAACTTGGACGAAACTGAGGTTATCAACTTGGGGAATACAGAGAATGTCAAGGAAATGTGCATCAGTGTTCACCTGTTACCATTAGAAAAGGAAGAGTACACGGAGTTCTTAAAAGAATATGAGGTCATATTTTCCTGGTCATATGATGATATGACTGGTCGCAGTACATCTATTGTAGCTCATAAACTACCAACGGATTCGACATGTCCGCCGGTAAAGCAGAAGCTCAGAAATTTCAAGCCAGACATGAGTTTGAAATTTAAGGAAGAAGTCACCAAGCAAGTCAAAGCCAAGGTCCTCAGGGTAGTGGAATACCCGACATGGTTAGCCAACATTGTGCCAGTACCAAAAAAGGACGAAAAGATCAGAATCTATGTCGACTACCGGGACCTCAACCTGGCTAGTCCAAAAGATGACTTCCTACTGCCAAACATACACATCCTGATTGACAACTATGCAAGCACGAGCTGCAATCATTTGTCAATTGTTTTGCTGGATATCATCAGATATGGATGGACGAAGAAGACACGGAGAAAACGGCTTTCATCACGCCGTGGGGAATGTGTTGTTACAAGATAATGCCGTATGGATTAAAGAATGTTGGGGCCACCTACATGATGGCCATGGCTACTATTTTCCATGACATGATACACAAAGAGATCGAGGTGTATGTAGATGATGTCATCATCAAATCCAAGAAATCCATTGACCACATGGAAGATTTAAGGAAGTTCTTCAACAGGTTGAGAAGGTACAACTTAAAACTGAATCCCCCCAAATGTGCATTCGGGGTTCCTGCCGGAAAACTGCTTGGGTTCATCGTAAGTCGACGAGGAATAGAACTAGATCTATTAAAGGTTAAGGCCATTCAGGAACTGCCACCGCCAAAGTGCAAGAAGGAGATTATGAGTTTCCTGGGGAGGCTCAACTACATCAGCCGGTTCATAGCCCTGTCCACCGTCATTTGTGAACCTATCTTTAAGATGTTGAAGAAGGATGCCGCCACTAAATAGAATGATGATTGTCAGAAAGCCTTCGACAGAATCAAGGAATACCTGTCAACGCCACTAGTTCTGGTTCCGCCCAAACCGGGTAGATCACTATTTCTCTACCTTGAAGTACTGGATAGAGCATTCGGGTGTGTTTTAGGACAACATGATGAAACGGGGAGAAAGGAGCAGGCCATCTACTATCTCAGCAAGAAGTTTACCCCGTACGAGGCCCAGTATTCCCTGCTAGAATGCACCTGTTGTGCTCTGACTTGGGTAGCTCAGAAGTAGAGGCATTATTTTCATGCCTATACCACTTACCTCATATTAAGGATGGATCCACTAAAGTACATCTTCTAGAAGCCCATGCCCATGGGCAAGCTAAGCCAAATGGCAAATTCTTTTGAGTGAGTTTGATATTGTCTATGTGACTCAGAAAGCGATCAAAGGACAAGCACTAGCCGATCATCTTGCCGAAATCCCCGTGGGCGGAGAATACGAGCCTCCAAAGACGTATTTTCCCGATGAGGAGTTTTCTTTCATAGGAGAAGACATTGCAGAATCCTATGATGGCTGGAGAATGTTTTTTGACAGGGCAGCAAACTTTAAAGGCGTTGGCATAGGAGCAGTCCTAGTATCAGAAACAGGTCAACATTATCCGGTGCCTGCCAAACTCAGGTTCCCGTGCACCAACAACATGGCTGAGTATGAAGCCTACATCTTAGGGCTCAAACTGGCCATTGGTATGAATGTTCAAGAGTTACTAGTGATCGGGGATTCAGACTTGCTTATACATCAAGTTCGAGAAGAGTGGGCAACCAAGAATTCCAAAATACTCCCATATTTGCATCATGTACAAGAGTTGAGGAAGAGGTTTACAAAGACAGAATTATGGCAGGTCCCCAGAGTTCAGAATGAGTTCGCTGATGCATTGGCCACTCTGTCATCCATGATTCAGCATCTAGATAAGAACTTCATTGATCCTATCACGATAAAAATCCAGGATCAACCTGCTTACTGTGCTCATTTCGAGGAAAAAGCGGATGGAAAACCATGATTCCATGACATTAAGAAATATCAACATGAGAGTATCCAGAACTTGCAAACACTACTCAAAAGCCCACACTGCAAAGATTATCCAATCACTTCTTTCACAGCGGAGGAATCCTATACAGGAGGACTTCCGATTTGGGATTACTAAGGTGTGTCAAAGCAAAGGAAGCATCCAGGTTGTTGGAAGAGGTTCATGCAGGGACCTGTGGCTCGCACATGAATGTTTTCGTCTTAGCCAAGAAAATACTCTGAGCTGGTTATTTCTGGATGACTATGGAAATAGACTGCATCCAGTATGTTCGGAAATGCCATCGTTGCCAGATCCATGCAGACACGATAAAGGTGCCTCCTAACGAGCTCAATGCAACAAGTTCACCATGGTCGTTCGCCGCTTGGGGAATGGATGTCATTGGACCTATCGAGCCTGCCGCATCAAACGGGCATAGGTTCATTATAGTGGCAATTGATTATTTCACCAAATGGGTTGAAGCAGCATCATATAAGGCAGTAACCAAGAAGGTTGTGGTAGACTTTATCCGCGATCGTATCATTTGTCGGTTCGGCGTCCCAGAGTCAATCATCACTGATAATGGTTCCAATCTCAACAGTGATCTGAATAAAGCGATGTGTGAAACCTTCAAGATCAAGCACAAGAATTCTACAGCCTACAGACCTCAGATGAATGGAGCTATAGAAGCGGCCAATAAGAACATCAAAAAGACACTGAGGAAAATGATATAAAAACACAAACAGTGGCATGAAAAGCTATCATTTGCTCTATTGGGATACCATACCACAGTCCGCACATCAACTGGGGCGACTCCTTATATGTTGGTTTACGGTACCGAGGCAGTTATCCTAGCCAAAGTAGAGATTCCCACCCTGAGAATTATGCGGGAAGCAGAACTTGAAGATGCAGAATGGGTAAAGAGTCGCTATGAGCAATTAGCCCTTATAGACGGGAAAAGATTGAATGCAGTTTCCCATGGTCAGCTTTATCATAACAGAATGACTAGAGCCTTCAACAAGAAAGTCAGGCCAAGACAGTTCACGCCAGGGCAGTTAGTACTGAAGAAGATTTTTCCGCACCAAGATGAAGCCAAAGGGAAATTCTCTCCCAACTGGCAAGGTCCGTACATGGTTCACCGGGTTCTAACCGGAGGAGCCCTCATAATTGCAGAAATGGACGGAGAAGTTTGGCCAAAGCCGATCAATTCAGATGTAGTGAAGCGATACTATGTGTAATTATTATGATTTCTTTATGATGTAATTTGAACTACGTCTGACCTGATTCCCGTTTAAGAGGGGATACGTAGGCAGCCTTATGGGTTCTGTCACAATTCAATAAAATTTTCATTTCCCCTGACACTGGAAACTGGGGCAAAATTTTGAGGAGGACCCTCAAAATTCTGAAGCTGATCTTCGCCAATCATCACGCGCAGCCGTCAGAGGCACCAGCCCAGTAAACTGGGGCAGAATTTTGAGGAGGACCCTCAAAATTTCGGAGTAAAAGAGGCTGCAATATCTTGAACCATGTCGCAATCATCGGTTCATCTAAAATCGTTTTACCTATTATGTATTTACATCATATTTTTATTATTTTGCTAAATCATGCATAGCTACTATCAAAATAGCTTTGTTTAGCAACGCTACCCCCAAATGAAAGCAAAAGCCGAGTAGGACAAGAGAGATCCACGGGAAGACGAACTAACCTTCCCCCTTTAGAAAACTCACAATTTTTCTTTGGATGCAGGCACCCCAGACATAAAGTCATCGGATACGATTACAAACTCATATTTTTTAGGAAAAAGACTCTCAAAATCATTGCCCATTTACAAGTGTTATCCGCGCACGACGTCCCCAGCAGCCATAATGACACAATCAACTATCAGCTAAGAGATTTCTTACTCCTCACCTTTATTTGTTGCATCGCATAAGGCTACTTTTCTGCCTTCCGAGACTAAGCACTGTCTCCATCTACATTTTTCGCATTGCATAAGGCTACTTTTCTGCCTTCCGAGACTAAGCACTGTCTCCATCTGCATTTTTTTCTCTCTGTATTACATAAGGCTACCTTTCTGCCTTCCGAGACTAAGCATTGTCTCCATCTGCATTTTTTTTCTCTACATTGCATAAGGCTACCTTTCTGCCTTCCGAGACTAAGCATTGTCTCCATCTGCATTTTTCTCTGCATTGCATAAGGCTACCATTCTGCCTTCAGAGGTTGAGCTCTACCTTCATCCTGCATTTCTCTACATTGTATAAGGCTACCATTATGCCTTCCGGGGTTAAGCTCTACCTCCATCTGCATGGCTGAAAGATCGCCAACTTTATTTAAATCTCTATATCGACTGAAATATCGCCAACTCTATTTAGATCTCTACATCGGCTGAAATATCGCCAATTTTATTTATATCTTTTCATCGACTGAAATATCGCCAACTTTATTTAAATCTGTATATCAGCTAAAATATCGCCAACTCTATTTAGATCTCTACATCGGCTGAAATATCGCCAATTTTATTTAATTCTTTTCATCGACTGAAATATTGCCAACTTTATTTAAATCTCTATATCGGCTGAAATATCGCCAACCATATTTAAATCTCGGTATCGGCTGAAAGATCGCTAGTTATATTTAAATCCCCATCATTATCTATACTTATGCTTTTTGTCGGTTGAAATATCGCTATTTACATCTTTCTACCTCGGCTGAAATATCGCCAGCTTTATTTAAATTTCTGTCAGCTGAAATATTGACATTTAGATTTATCCTTCACATCGGCTGAAATACCACCAAATCTTACATTTCATAGGCTGAAATACCGCCAAATCTTGCATCTCATGGGCTGAAATACCGCCAAACTGTCCAAGGGCATCATTGTTCGGAGGCACCATTTTCATAGCCCGAGAATGCCATGTCATGGCCCGAGGACCCCACTTTATATCTTGCACATCATTATTCAAAGGCATCATGGTTCGAAGGCACCATTGTCATAGCCCGAGAACATCATTTCATAGCCTGCGAATCCTTTATTATACGCTTCATGGCCCAGGACGTCATGGTCTGAGGACGTCATCCTAACCATCCAAAGGCAGCATCATGATCCAATAGGAACTTGCATCACGTTTAAATTCTGCACGATATGCTTGTGTTACTCAATTGCAGGTACATCAACTAGCAACGACCATTACAGCAGGAGCGATCCCGCTCCAGTGCCCCAGCCCATCGGTCCCTGACCATCCTTTCCCAACCTAAATATTGCGTCCGTCTCTTCAAAAACCTCCATCGGCATACTCCGTCGATGTATCCCAAACTACATATGACCTAATTCTTGTAAAACCAGGGATATGTAGGCGGCTCAGAACCAGAGCTCGGTCAAAATTGGTCATCATATCTTTACCCGACAACTCTTTCATCCTTCCCGAGTAAAGAGGGGCAGTTGTTGATACCCAATTTTTTCCTATATATTTTATATGTACTCAAAATAGTATGTATATGCATATATAAGCATACCCAAGAGTTTTGTTATTTTTCCTTATTTTTAAAGATTTTTTAAATCAACTTGTTGTCTATTTTAAAATTCAATAATTATTCTCAGACTATCATTTTTAGTGAATGACTTATTTTTATTCTCATATTTACACCAAGGTATAATTGAGTTGATTTTTGCATATTTTTATAAAATTTATTTGGTATTTTAAAAGCTAAATTGCTATAATTACAATTATAGCCTATTTTTCGATTAACAGTATTTTATAATTATAAAATCACTCCCAGCATTTTTTAATTAACATTTATATGTTATTAATCAATTTAGTGCTTTTAATTGGTTTTTAAAACTATTTAACTATTTTAATTAAAATAAAAAGGGAAGAAATGGATGTTTAACATTTAGCCTCGTTTATTTCAATTATAACCCCTTTTACATTTCGATTTTTAACCACAAATTGAAACCCCAATTTCAACCCAAAATCTTCGACCCAGTCCTCAAATCAGCCGACCCATAACCCCATTTAATAACCCGGTCCAGCTTCAATTTAATTTGAGTCGTTGATCAAGTGAGATCAACGGCCCAGGATTTATTTCCAAAATTAAAACCAATAACCCCCCCCCCCCAAACCCCTCATTTCAGGGACAGTCTGTTTATCTCTCTACACTAACTCTTGCTCTCCCTTCTCTCTAGAACCTTCTGGTTCTCTCCCTCGTCTCCGATGAATCCACCGCCTCTCCGGCCACCTCCAGCCTCACTTCCCTCGACCACCAGCCACCGTGAAACCTTGTCCTATTGATTCCCTCTACCTTCGAGACTCCAGGAACCTCCACCATACAAGATGGTCATCGGAGGTTCTGCCTGACTTATCACCAACCTTTCTCCGATGGTTTATGGTTCGATGGTGCTACGAGCATCATTATTAACGAGTTTCACAGCCAGGTTCCTTACCTCTCACTGGTTTGTTACAAAACCCTAATTTTTTCTTAAAACTTTGTCTTTTTAAATGATTTTCAACTTTTTCTTTTGTGTTTTACACTACTCCCTACTCGATCTTTGCAATTGTTCAAGTTTTCAATGTTTTTGTCTTTCTTTTAAAACTAGAGTTTCTGAACCTCTTTCGAAATCACTATATCTTTTGATTTTTTTTTAGTATTATGTGTTTATGTTTGTGTTATGTGATTGTTGGTGTGATCCTTTGGCTATTCTCTGAGTTCTATGTTTTAATTTTACTATTAGGGTTCCAGCCTTCTATTGATTCTGTGATTTCTTGCCTAGGGTTCTCTGATTTCATGCCTATTGTGTTCTATAGGTTTAATTGTTCACCGTTTACCAAATTTTCTGCTGATTTTGTGCATCTCTTCGAATCCTTGAATTTGTATATGTTTTCCTTAGAAGTTCTATACTGATTTTTGAATCACTTCCTTATTTGTGAAGTGCTCTCCTCACTTAGTACTAATTCCCTGTGGTTTTTCAATTTCATCGGGGATTCTTTGAATTAATTTGTGTCTACAATATGATGTCCTTTTATTTTCTTACTTGAAATATTCTGTATATTTTTTACTACTCCTATTATGGAAATATCAGTTTGGCAAACAATAATTTTCCTTATTTGACACAATTTGTACCCGTTTGAACTAGGACTCCTTAATTGAAGGAAGTCCGAGTCTTTAATTGATTCTAATTGGTATTATTTCCATAACTATAATCAGTCTATATGTATTACTTTATTTTTCACTTAATTTGAGAGCTATAAGTACCCCATTCTCTTTTGCATTACATACTGATAAATTACACATCACAAATACGAACAGAAAGTTCATTGCTCTGAACTCTCTCTTACACACATAAGCATACTCAGTGTTCTCTCTTGTTTTTCTACAAATCCCCTCCCACTTTCCTGTTTATTACTGATTATTCAGTCGGCGGAAAGCCAAGACTGAGTGATCTATGGGGGTTGCTCCATTATTCTACTGCACTATACATTGTTGATTTTTGGTCTGCATACTACTGCTCACTTCCCTGCACACTATTGCTCTACACTATCTCACCCTTGACTGGTATGCCCTCTATTTAATTTATAGCATCCAAAATAATATGCTTTTATACATGCTGCACTTTATTTTGTTTCTTCTATGCTTTTACTTTTGGTTCTGCTGTTCTTATTGCAACTAGCACGCCTATTGGTCTGCTTAATGCATGTTCTCCCTACTTCCTAGCCCCAGTACATTCTGAGCATGTGATTATGAGCCTTTTTGGTTGAAACCTGTGACTGTTTAAATTTTGAATTGCTTCTCTTTGGTATCTAGATGTAATTGTATTATTTCATGTGAACTATTTACCCCCACTTTCCTTTTCCCTGTTTGTGTTTACTGCCTGGAAAAATATGATGTATTTTGGTTCTGAGTTTGTCAAAATGTCTCATTGTTTTTCTCTTTCAAAACTGTTTCTCATGGATCATTTTTAAAGCTGTTTTTCAACTCAATTTCTTTAAAAAAAATTCCATCACACTCTCACTACTCCTAGAGTTTAGGTTCTACCTCCTTTGTGTAAGCATTGCCTTGGGCACCTTTGTGTACCCATTGAACTTTGATGCACAAGGCTGGTAATTCCACACTACACTTGTTCAACATTTTGGTAATGTTTGGGTGTTGGTATTGGCCAAGGACCCCCCCCCCCACCATTGGGCCCTTAGGGAGCTTTGCCGCACCCAAACCATGGTCAATGCTGTGAAACTCGAAAGAAGAGAGTTGGAAGATTGTGCCTGGTTGAAGGCTCCCTATAGGGTAGTTTCTTATTTTATTTTTCATTATGTAATTCAGCTATCATGGTTTGTAATAACTTGTAAACGAATGATTGGGGGCCATAGTGAAAGTGGGTTGGGGTTATGCATGCTTAGTTCAAAGTTATGGGTAGAAAACATGCTCATAGGGCTTTACTTACCTATTTGTGCAATAGACATCATGTATAGGACATGCATCTCATGTAGTAGTAATCCTGTTTTAGACACTTTACTTTCATTTTGTTGCCATACGCACTTCATATTCGCAACTAGCTAATGACTCACAAATAACTGTTAAAACTACTATTGTATTTTCATTGACATTTAGATACCATGTTTTAGGACTTTTACGTGCATTAGATGCCATGTTACTTAGGATTTATTTTTTTGTGTTAGTTGAAATTTGCTGAACGCCTCACCAATATGTTTAAGCTAATAATGCAAGTTTGATTAACCGCGTCCTTTAAAACTGAGATTAATATGCATGCTCACCCTTTTAGGGTAATTAGGAAACCTATACGTCGCCTAGGCAAGCTTTAGGCCCTAATAAGAATCAATTAACCATATTCTTATTAGTTTAAGACTAATTAGCTTTTATTTACATTCTTCCACTCTCATTCCTGTTGTAACTCTCTAGAGGTCACTCTTTTACTGAAAATCCATCTCTATTTGGAAACAAGTCTTTTTGAAATCACGTATCTAATTTCCTGATTCGTGCTCTATTAAGCTTTTAAATTACTGGTACCTTTCTGCCCAGGATCACGTTATTTTGATACTTGTCTAATTAAACTATTGTATTTTTCAAAGCTCTATCTTTTTTTTAAAATGATGTTTTATCAGTTCCCTTACCTTTACTTACTCAATTGTTTTTTTAGTTGTATTTATGCATGTCAAACGCTCTTCAGATCACTTAGTTATGATTAAACCTTCTGCTAAAACTGATATTTAAACTCGCGTTCTTTTAAGACCTTAAATGTGTTTGAGACGTGCTAATTACAGTTTTACTTGTGAGGGATCTGTGAGCTTCTTATTTGCTTTCGTATGTTCCCCTTTATGTGAAGTCCTACTTGTTATGTGTGTCTCCTAGTATTTTGTCCTTTAAACCTGAGGGTTCAGCCTAGACCTTACCTTGTAAGAATAGTGGTCCTAAATACCGTCTAGTACTTATAGGACGGGACGGGTAATAGCACGCACTAAGCATTCATGACCAATCCACACGTTTATATAACCTTTACGGGGTGCGAAGGGTAGACATGGAGATGATGACCGCACGATAACACTATGCATACAATTGGTTACCGATGTTGTGTGGATGATCCATGCGCTTTAGAAAACCTAGGACCCCCTTTCCTTTATATAACTTAGTTTTATACCAATAAATTTTTTCATTTCTACTACTTAAAACTCCTCTTAATTTTATTGCATTATCCCTTCTAAATTCCTTTTTACTTACTTAATGGCCTGACTAATTTTCTACATTTAGACCCTCCCTTAAACAAATATAGATTTCAACATGCTTGCTACATACCTATTTGAAACCCTTATGTGTAAATTTATTTGTATACTTGTTTACATTAAAGTCACAATATAGCATGGGCGGGAACCACAATAGTGGATCTTGAGGGGTGCCTAACACCTTCCCCTCGAGATAATTTCTAGCCCTTACACGAACTCTGGTTTTCAATTTCAGAACTTTAAGTGTCCTAATGCACTTAATCATTAGGTGGAGACTCTTCAATTCCAAAAACCCAATTCCCAAACAGGAATAGAGTTGTCTTCCCAAATGTCGTAAACCCGATTTTGCGAGAAAAAAGGGGCGTCGACAGCATGGCGACTCTACTGGGTAGCTTTTTGTATGATAATTGGGGTATGGGTAATGTTCTAATGAGGTTTTATTGCTAAAACCATTTCCATCTGAGATCAAAAATTGCATGAACCCTAGGACAGTGCCGGTGAATTTTGAATTTTGCGGCCACACACATTTTTGTCGGTCTACAGTGGAGGTTGTATGACCGCACTCATTTTTGTGAAGTCCATAGTCCTCTAAGTTAGGAAATAGGTGAGCTTCACTTATGCGGCCACACACATTATTGTGCAGTCCACAATGGCCTTGTGCGACCGCACACATTTTTTTGCGGTCCGCAATGATGGAAGTTCAGAGACCCTTGTAGTCTTAACCTGGGGCTCTGCGGCCGTACATATTTTTTTGCAGTCCGCAGTGAACTCTCTACGACCGCACTCATTTTTATATGGTCTACAATAGGCAGTCTGCGGCCGCACTTACTGCTGTGTAGTCCGTACTGCTTGTCTTAGACAATTTTACTGCAACTTTCCATCATGGTTATGTATATACTTTGAGCTTCAACTGTCACTAATCTCTAATTATTATGTGCTATAGATAATGGTTCATTCACATGGTAAAGGTGATCTATCAAAAGGTAGGTCAGAACCCTCCCGAGGCTGGGGTCGAGGCAAAAGCAATCTCCCTCTAGCAATCCAAAAGACCATAAGCAAGAAATCCACAACTGGTAGAGCTCTTGATACCTCGGAAACCAGTGAGTATGTCTCATCCGTGGAAGCTTCTAAGGGTAACTCTGTGCAAGCACAGCCGAAAGCTCAATCATAATAATTCCCAAGGAGACTCCATTTGGTCGATGAGTCTTTGTCAGCTGCCAGTTCATCCGACAATTCGGAAGAGGGTAGTTAAGATTCTGAACTCTCTTCCTCACATGCTCCCCCAGCTCTAATAAATGTTGATGATGATGATGTCCCAGATGATGGGACAGGGGAAGACACTACAGTGGCAGGGTTAGAGAGGTCAAGGCGACCAGATATTTGGGAGTATCATTTTGTCAATACAAATGCCTTCGCAAAGTTCCGGGAATTATGGCCAAAGAGGTCGCTCATTCTTGAGCGATAGTTCTTAATGAAAGACCCGAGCAAACACAATCCCAATGTCCTCGGGCAATTCCAAGAGCAGAAAGGTTAAAGATGGTTCACCAACAAAGTTCTAGATGCAAATGAGTACCTCGTCAAGGAGTTCTACACAAATGTTGCTCACATCAAGCAGGAAATGAAGGTTAAGAAAGTGTGGAATCTAAAGATCCGCTTCGACTCCTGTGCATTCAACACGTATGTGGGGTTTGAAGAAGTGGAGGCACTGTAGCAGTTGTAGAATCTGGCCATAGGTGATGCAGCTCGTCTGTGGTTGGCTGAGATTTTGGCAATTTGAGGGTCAACACCTCCGTGGCTCATAGTTGGAGTTCCAATTCTTTGGGCCACCCTAAACTTTGAAGCAATTTGGTGGCAAACATTTGTGTGTAGCATGAGAACATGTTCCATGTGCAGTCTTGGTGGAATCTATTATGGCGGGGTATCTAAGTTGGTGCCATCCGTACCTTAACTTCCTCACTGACTACTTCAAGGATCAAGGGGTGGATTCCAAGCATTATGATACAGATATGAAGTCCAAAATCCTTTCTCTTGGTACCACCTTCAGGGAGCTGATAACCCGAAGTTTATGGGTAAAGCTACTACCTCCACTGGCCAGTCTGAGGAGCTAGCGGTAGTGGTTACTGATTCAGAAGCCCAGCCTTCCACAATAGCAGGGACTTCCACCGGGGCAGCAGCCATGCCACCATGTTCATCCTCCGATCCACCAGCTTCTACTATATTAGTAGCTCCATTGCCGGTGCCAGCTTCATCTACCTATCCTCAGACTATGCTACGAGTCTTCCAGACATTTGCGAGTCTCAACAACTAGATGTAGGTAGCTACTACAAAGCTGACTAATATTTCCATTGCTATTGCAGCACAATCCTTAGTCCCAATAGCCCTAGTACAGTAACAGGTACCTCTGTCAATGGAGGAAGCATTGAAGAAGACTCTGGAAACCAAAAGTCGATTACAGATACTCTAGTGGCACATGGGAAGGCCATTGCAGACTTGACCAAACAGGTCCCGAAAATGAAGAAGTCTGAAGCATTAAAGAGGTTTGTGGAGAAGTTGACATAGGAGGTCGAGAAGATTGTATCTACAGGGAATTTTGCGTTGGATCTGCTCATGGAGTTAGCCCTACCAGCAGCACAAACATCACCAGAGGCAGCAGCCAGCCAATTTGATGAGCCGGTTGCCACTTCCCACACTGCTGAGGAGATGATCTGGATGCTCAGCAACCCGATTGGCCCACAGCCTGGTGATGATAAGATAAAACTTGAGGCTGAGGTTGCTGATGATCCTATGCAGATAGAGACCGCATATGTTTTTCTCTTAACTCTCTACCTTTTCCCTGTTCTTATTTTTGTTAAGCATTGGGCACAATTCTTTCCTCAATGCTTGATTTTCATTTAGGGGGGTGGTCTATTTTGATGATTTGACATTTGGGTTGTAATAACTATGATACTATTTTTATTTCATCATTATTTTCATTTGGTATGTATATATTTTCTCATTTGGTTTTAATATTCATTCCCCTTATGTATATATTCTTCTCCCTTATGTATATATTTATTTGACTTCAGTTTGTATATTCTTTTATCTCGCTTTTTGTAGTTTATTTCATAGCTTCTTTAGTTTGCTTTTCATTAATAGCATAGCTTATCTTCTTTTTAATTTGCTAGCTTCTTTTTACGTTTTGAGTGGTAAGCAACCCCCACTTCCAACCGAGAGGTTGTGAGTTCGAGTCTCCCCAAGAGCAAGGTGGGAAGTTCTTGGAGGGAAGGATGTCGGGGGTCTATTTGGAAATAGCCTCTATACCCTCCCCATACCCCACTAAGTGGGATTATACTGGGTTGTTGTTGTTGTTATTGTTGTTGTAGTGAAAAATAAACCTTTGGTTTTCTTAATGCCATGGTTCTTTCACAAGGTGGATTTTTGTGTGAACCGGGTGACACTTCCCAACGATGGACGGTGTGACAACCTTCTTAAGGGGTTGATTCTGTTTTATTTTAGGTTTTGGTAAATATAGTAGTAATGAATAAAAGGGGTTTCAAGCATGCTTAACTTGGTACCAACACATTTACCTATGATCGTATGGTGAAAAACAAGTTGTTGGCAGAAAATAGCTTTAGTTGTGACTCTTGAATTTTGTGTTGACTTAAGAAGTCATCGAGTGGTTCAAATCGAGCCATTTGTGATTCTAAATCTAAGCTAGGGTTGTTGTGGATGCTCGACTCTGTTCTATTTAGCAACCCAGAAGCGTGAGAGGTGAGATGTTTAGTTGCAAGTCCAAGTACCTGTGCTAATGGTCTAAAACTTGCCCCGATTGTTTGTCTAAGAGAAATTCTAAGTGTAGCTTGGCTTGACAAATGATCGTAGGCTCTCCATTATCCAATTTGAAATTTGAAATCTTCCATAGCCTACCAATATGATATCCCTAGTCAACTGCCTTGAGCCGAAGACATTTTTCTTTCAACAAGCATTTTACAAGCCTTCATCTGTTTTACAATGACCTTCTCTTGGCACCCGATCTTTCCTTAGCATTATTAAAATAATTGGAAAAAAATTAGTTTGGGAGAGAGAAGAGGAGTTTGAAAGTAATGAAAGGTATAAAGAAGAGAAATAAATAAGAAAAAGGAAGGCAAAGAAAAGAAAGAAAGAACAAAAAGAAAAAAATGGCAAAAACAAAGTGAATAAAGTGAAGAGTTGAAGCGAATCCAAAAGAAAATAAGGAGGAAAAGCCGGAGTAAATAAAAAAGGAGAAAAATGAATATCATGCTCAAGAAAGAGTGACGTTACGTCTCTCTAGTTTCCCCGAGGAAGAAGAAAATAACTCAAAGAGTCGAGAAAGTCCGAGCCAAAAGAGAAAATGGAGTGCTTAATGAAAGATGAAATCATTCTAGTCCAACAAGTCCTACCTTGATCCAAAAACCTTCATTACATACCGCAAAATCCCTACATGATTTCAAGTTGAGTGAGCTTAAATTAGTGGTGATTTACATGAGGGGCAAGCTTATGGTACTTAAAGCCGAACTTGTGACATTCGTTTGAGAGAGATGAGCAAACTTTTCACAATCCTTGCTTCGAGTGTTTCATTCTAAAGTGAGATTTGCTAATAGAGAGTAGAGGAGGAGGAGTCTGGGATCCCCAATGACCTACGTAAAAGAGCGACTTACTTGATAAATAGAGTCAACTCTTGTTGCTCTAGAGTCACACTAGAACTATGGTACTCAAGAAGTCATATCATGGGTTGTTGATAATTCATATGTGTTGTGGATAATTGTTGGTCCCAATTGATGTGTAACTAATTTACCTTTGGCTAGCTGAAATATCTCTTTTTCTAGTGGAGGATTTTGACCGCTTATTTCCTCTCTTTTACCTAAGTTTTAGCTCAAAAATGCTTAAAGAGTCAAAAGTGAATAAGATCCAAAACTGGGCAAAAAGGCTAGCAGTGCGGACTGCACAATTCTAGTGCGGCCGCAGAATGAGATTGAGACAGTGCGAACCGAACAAAGAATGTGCGTTCATACAAGAACAAGTGCGGCAGCAATCATTATTATGCGGTCCGCGAGATTGAAAAATCAGTGAGTTGATCAAAGTCGAAAAGCTGAAATATGCGGACTGCATCACTTTTGTATGGCTGCAGAATCCTAAGTGCGACCGCAATCATTTTTATGCGGACCGCAGAAGACCTCAAGTTCCAGTCCCAAGATCCCAAGTGTATGGACCGCACCAGAATTATGAGGCCACATAAGGCTATTTTGCTGTCCGCATCATAATTATGCGGCCACACAACCTCCGTAAGGGTATTTTTGTCAGATATTTTCAGCTTAGTATAAATACAAGTTTTTGTCATTTTTAGGTTAAGTTTAGTTTGCAGAGGTGCACCTTATTATATTTCTTTACTTCTTTAAGTAAATTTGTATTAGATTGACTTCTTAACGTTAGTTTTTCTTTGTTTAATCTATGATTACGCATTCTACCTTAATTTCTACCTATATTTCTTCATTTTCTATGAGTAGCTAAACCTTTAACTAGGGTTGTCACCCAACCCTAGTATGGGTACTTATTGGGTATTTAGTTTTAGGGCTTTTTTGTGATTGGGTTAGTGATATTTAGCCTTCTTTATGCTTAATCTCTAGAATTAATAATTACAAACATTGATTCATCCCTAATTAACCTAGTCTTTGCTTGAGAAAGAGAGACCGGGTTTAGGAAAACTTGGCTAACAAGGAATTGGGGTGAACTCAAGAAATTGATAGCCCCAATTAAAGGGTCAAATCTAGAGATAGTAAGATCCCACTTGAGTTTATATCAATTGATTTGTGCAATACCCATTTGGGCTTGAGAAAGCCAAATTTGGAAAAATCACGCAAACTACCGAGAGGTATAGAGTGAGCAACTGTGTGTGGTTGCTATACCACGATCCTGATAAATCAATCTTTTCCTATAGTTTTCAACCCATTAGGTAACCACCTAGATGGAGGTCACGACCCTAGATTCCTTTGTCAATTGAAAAACAACTCAAAACCAAAAATATTGTCCTTAGTTTTATCTTTGCATTTGATAAAGTAAAATAGAAATAATAAACCAATCAACATTGTGGAAGTATAATTGAAGCTAAAATTTACAATCAACTTAGATATACACCTAATCCCATATTCTAACTCCATGTGGATTCGATCTCGGCCTTTATTGGGTTATTATTGCATCAACCGCCTCGTATTTAATTGTGGTGTGGATTTGGCCGAGATTGGCGGTCGCACCCTCCCTTTCTATGAAGAAGGCCCGTCCAGGCCAACGACAGGGACTCATCGGAATGAAAGATATATGCCTCCTTTATTATTTGCTCATAATTTTTCTGTGTCGCCTATTGAAATAGTCTACACTCTTGAGAAACTTGGAACAAAAGTGAAGTGGCCGCTGAAGATGAGATCAGACCCGAACACCAGAAAATCTGATGCCTTCTGTGAGTTCCACCAGGAATGTGGGCACAAAACAGAAGATTGCATCGCCCTTAGACAAGAAGTTGTAAACATGTTATGGCAAAGGCACCTCAAAGAGTTGTTAAACGATATGGGGAGGACCAACTTCGCCAGAGGATGCGAACATCAAGGCCCTCCATCGCCAGCTCGTACTATCAACATGATCATCTGCGGCTGTGATGATGCCACTAACAATAGCATGAAGTTCACCTCCACTCACAAGCTCAAGCGGTCTATCACCCGCAAACGGTATGACAAAATCTATAAAAGTATCATATTCGACGAGTCGGATGCTGACAGTTTGACTTCCCTCATAATGATGCCCTTATTATTACTTTATGCATTTTAGATAGCGATGTCAAACGCATCATGGTGGATGATAGAAGCAGTGCATGCATTATCGATCCCCGAGTCCGTACCCAAATGAGGGTTGAGGATAAGATAGTGTCGCGCTGCATCATGATAACCGGTTTTAATAATGCAGTGGAACAGACATCCGAAGACGACATTCCACATCATGGACCAGGTCACTGCGTACTATACCATAGTGGAACGACCATGGATACACCTCATGAGAACCATCACATCCAGCCAATACCAAGTAATTAAATTCCTAACACCATGGGGAATATTTAGCATATGTGTTTAACAGCGTACATCCCAGGAATGCCACCACATTGCATTGGACAGTCCGACCATCCAACAAAAAAAAGACAAAGAAAAAGAGGCATAGCAATCGACAGGGTCGAAGTCGAAGTAAGAAGAGACCGGGGACGTCATCATGGATCCTGACATAGTCGAGGTTGTAGGTTCGACCATAGAACACCTCGATACCATTTAATTGGACCTCAATGACCATAGCAAGTAGGCCTATATCGGCTGCAAACTCTGGGAACCAGGTAAATTCAGTCAATTCTTAATAGCTAATGGAGATTTATTTTCTTTCACCCATGCAGATATGTGATAATAGGTGAATTTGACTATAATCACGCCCTAAATAATCACATTTTTATGTTGTTTTGATGATATATATGATGACAAAATGCTCTTAGTAGTGTCTTTTATGAATTGTAGGTACAAAATGGGTAAAGAAGG
>MU788082.1:62620-80309 GCA_026770625.1 Nicotiana glauca | reverse complement strand
ATTTACCCATGCTATGAGTAATTTAAATTAGTCCAAAAATCTTGTAAATAAAAAGGTATTTATATTTAATCATAGAACTACTCCATAATTGTATAAATTTCAAACTATTTAATACAATTTATTCCTCTAGAAGTAGACTTATCGGCGCTTAAACCAAACCTTTATAGCCTTGTTATTTCCATAGTAATTGTATATTATATAAAAAAACTGATATGGAATTCTTTTCTACTACATGAAATCGCGTAGATATAGTGAAATAATTCAACAGACGATAAAGAGAAGGTTAACCTCTTGAGCTGCTGCTGCTTCTTCTTCTTCTTCTTCTTCGTTTTCCTCTTTTCCAATCACGGCTTACTGTTAAAGCCCCTCTTTCTGTACTCCTAATTTGATATTAAGTAACAGATAAGGTTCTAGACTTTCTCCTCTATAATCGAATTCCCTCCCAGGTTTTCTCGGAACTTTATTGCTTTTGGTCTTATTTTGCTTTACTATTTTTTTATGCTTTGCAGCCTAAGGAATTTTTCTTATTTTTAAAATCCCCCCACCCCCTTTTTCTTTTTTCGTACTTGACCAGATGGGCTAAGGCCCAAAAATTGCATTCACTCTTTATTTTATTTTTATTACTTTTTTTTGTCTTATAGCATTTGATTGCTATTTATTTATTTATTATATATATTATTATTATTTTGCAAATTCCTTAACTACTCATTATTTAATAGAAAATATTACAATGACGCAGTCTGCGAGGAGGTGGAAAACTATTAGAAAACAGCTTCATCAGGAAGTCTAAGTACCCCAAGTGGATCGCCAATGTAGTGATGGTCAAAAAGAAAAATGGGAAATAGCGGATGTGCGTAGATTTCACAGACTTGAAGCAAGAATGTCTGAAGGATTCCTTCCTGTTACCTGATGATAGGCTATAATAACGTATTTTAGTCGATTATTATACTCTTATTTACTGCACTTTACTTGAGTTTGCGCTTTAATCGCTAGTGTTTTGCACTAATTGTGTGTTTTATGCCTTGTAGGTGTGATTCCGAGCTATATAGATGTTATGGAATGAATTTAAGTGATTTGAAGCTTTGAAGTCTGAGTAAAAGCTCAAGGAATTAAGCCGGGATCGTGTTCGGTGGTCAAATTTGATAACTAAGTACGAACGAAGACTCGAGGAGGTATATTGCGCACTGTTTAGTAAAATAGACATAAATATTTGCTCAGACCTCCATTTAGACTCCATAATATATGGTTGGAAATATAACTCAAAGGGCTACAACTTTTATGTTTTATGTTTTTCCAAATTCTAAACGGAATAGGGTGAAAAATACGGTAAAAAGTCCACTGCGGTCAATACCGCGGTTCGCGCCGCGGTTTGAGGCAATGCCCTCCGCGGTCGACCGCGGTCCACGCCGCGGCCGCGACAGTCCAGGCGTGAAATATTGTCTTTTTTTGCCTAGGAGAAGGTATAATTATTTGGGCCCGATCCTATTTGGTATATATACATAGGAAAACAGTATTTTTGGGGGAGAGACATATTTTTGACACAAATTAGACCTAAGGAGGCAAGAACACATTGAGAGCAAGGCGGGGAATTCTTCAACAAGTTTTTCCTTCCTCTTCTTATTTTTAATTGTTGATTATGATTTTTAGTATTATAGTTTTACTTAGTATTATGAATAGCTAATTCATTTTTTAGGGTTTTGGTGAAACCCGTTGGGGATGATTTGGTTGTTATATTAATATAGTTTTGAATTGGTTATTTATCTCTATTTGTTCAAATACGTTTTGATTGTGGTTAATTGAAAGGATCCTCAATTAGTCGTTCCTATTTATTATATATCTACTTGAGAGATTGTGCATATTTAGGTAGTCATTTGAACAACATCACTCCCGGAGTCTAGGCGAGAGTCATAACCGAGGGTTTAGAGGTTGGATTAGAGATAACGATACCTCGGGTGCAATCTAAGTGAACTGTAATATGAATCTAGCTAGCGTAGCTTGAGAGAGTGCGTCTAGTAAATTATCATAATTGCTTGAGAGAGATTTATGATAGCTGGAGAGTGCATGATTGATAGAGGCAACTAAGTCACAGCTATAAGAAATATACAACCAAGGAAATCAACAACGGGGGAAACCATTACCTTAGACCTTTATTTCAATTGTTTACAATTTAAGCATAGTTAGTTTTCAGCTGTTTATTTATTTTCAATCTTGTCTTAGTGATATTAAACAAATACAACTAAGTCTTGGTTCTCTGTGGGATTCGACTCCGAACTTTTAGACCGATTATATTTGCAGCGACCGTTTATCCTTTTTAAGACTAGAGTTGGGCGTGATCATTACCCCATATCGACCAACTCATCGAGGCAACAGCCGAGCACGAACTATTGAGTTTCTTGGACGTTTACTCAAGCTATAATCAAATTCTTATGGAGGAATAAGATCAAGAGAATACCATGTTCATCACCCACCAAGGAACGTATTGCTATAGGGTCATGCCATTTGGACTGAACAACGTGGGGCTACTTAACAAAGATTGGTAACATATATGTTCAAAGACCAGCTCGGTAAGACCATGGAGGTATATATAGGTGACACTTTGTTCAAGTCCGAAAGGGCAGAAGATCACATCGATCATTTGAAAGAAACTTTCAACATACTTAGATTGTATGGAATGAAGCTGAATTCAGAGAAATGCGTATTTGGCATAGCCTCAGGAAAGTTCTAGGGTTTTCTAGTGTCGCAGCAAGAGATCAAGGTCAAACCAGACCAAATCAAGCTATCAAGGGGATACCGGAACTCTTAAACACCAAAAAGCAAGTTCATAGGTTGACTGGTCAAATTGCCACCCTATCAAGGTTCATCTCGCAGACATCGGACAAATTTATTAAATCTTTTGGCATACTCAAGAAGGACAGTGGCCTCGAATGAACTCCTGAGTGCATCCAGGCTCTGCGAGAACTAAAGGCATACCTATCATCACCGTCTTGCTTTCATAACCTGAACTTAGGGAGCAACTCCTCGTCTATCTAGCCGTCTCCGAGGTAGTAGTAAGCGCAACATTGATCCGCAAAAATAAAGGTACATAATCTCCCATTTATTACATTAGCAAAACACTCATCGACGTCAAAACGAGGTACCCATACCTCAAAAAATTGGCATCGTAGTTTCACGAACCTTAGACCCTATTTCCAATTCCACCTCATCTCGGTCGTCACAACCTTCCCCTGAGGAGCATTTTTCCGTAAACCTGAGCTATCAGGGAGGCTAGCCAAATGGGTTATCGAGCTAAGCGAGCATGATATCACATACCAGCCACGAACAACGATAAAGTTATAAGTTCTCATCGACTTCAGTGCAAAAATAATGCCTGAAGTTGAAAGGGAAGCCGTCCAAGCTTCCCTTAAAAACAAGACCTATGGGTCCTATACACAGATGACGTATCCAATGCATCAGCGTCCGGACTGGGACTCGTACTCGAGGTACCAATAGTTAAAGTAATTCACCAATCCATAAGGTGCCCGGATATGACTAACAATGAGGCCGAGTATGAGTCTGTGATTGCAGGGTTAAGGCTAGCACTCAAGTATGGGGCGAAACAGTTGAAACTCCACTGTGATTCCCAACTTGTAGTCAACCAAGTCACAGGGACTTTCCAAATCAAGGAACAAAGGTTGCAAAAATACCAGATCGAAATCTGCAAGCTATTGCTTGAGTTTGACGCATGCCAGCTCGATCAAATCCCACAAGTGCAGAATGCCAAAGTGGATGGCCTCGTCAAACTGGATCCAGCTACCAAAAGCATCGTAATAGGATATAAAAGCGTAGTCCACCTCCTCAACTCATCACTAGAACAAACCAAGGTAAGAATCATAAACTTAACTTAGGACTGGCATAATTGTATTATCGCACATTTACAGGATGGCACACTCCCAAGCGATGAAAAGGAAGCCAAGAAACTAAGTATGGAAGCGGGCAGATACAGTCTACTTCATAGTGACCTGTATAAGAGAACCTACGGAGGCCCCCTAGCGAAATGTATGGGCCCGAACCAAACCCAACGGATCCTCGAATAAGTCCATGAAGGCTATTGCGGTGCCCACTTCGGCAATCGAGCACTGGTCAGATGCCTCATACGTGCGGGATAGTATTGGCTCACCATGAAAAAGGATGTCATAGACTTCGTAAGGAAATGCGAGCAATGCCAAAAGTATGTCCCAATGATTCACCAAGCAGGCAAACACCCCACTTAGTCACCTCCCTTTGGTTGTTCATCAAATGAGGAACGGACATCGTGATCCCCCTCCTAGCAGGGCGAGGTAATGTAAGATTCCTTTAGTTTTAACTGACTATTTCTCTAAATGGGTGGAAGTAGTAGCATTCGCCCAAATACTGGATAGGAAGTAATCACCTTTATATGGAGAAACATCATCTGCCAATTCGACCTACCCAAGGAAATCAGTTGTGACAACGGACCCCAGTTCATAGGAAATAAAACCACTGAGTTCTTTGAGAAATGACGTACCAAGAGGATACTCTCATCACCCAGTAGGTAACGGGCAAGTAGAATCCTCTAACAAATCCATTCTAAACATCATGAAGAAAAAGTTTAAAGAGCCAAGGGACTGTGGTCAAATATACTACCAAAAGTGTTATGGGCCTACCGAACACATGTGAAGACGAGCACAGGAGATACGCCCTACTCTCTGGTCTATGTGACTAAGGCAGTAATACTGGTCGAGATCAGAGAACCCAGCCTAAGGTATTCCCATGAAAGCCGCACAAGCAACAATGAAGCTAGAAGGCAGAAACTCGATGAAATTGACGAACGAAGAGATATGGCGTACATAATAATGGTCGCCCAAAATCAACAAGCATAATGCTATTACAACAAGAAAGTAAAGGTTCGGCCTCTTAAATTTGGGGACTACATACTGAAAGCCAAAACTCAAGCAAGCAAAGACTCCCGGGAAGGCAAGCTGGGAACGAATTGGGATGGTGCGTACAAAATTACAACCAAAGTAAACAAGGGTTCAATCAAACTAGAGACAATGGACAAAAAGCTACTACCAAATTACAAGAACATCAGCCACCTCAAATACTTCAACTTATGAGAGAAAAAGTGTCCCCCAAGTCGTACTCTTTTTCCCTCACTTAGTTTTATCCCATTTGGGTTTTTGCAAGGAGGTTTTCAATGAGGCAACGAAGGGAACACTTTGAGTTGAAGTATGCAAGGGCGGGAAAAATGCTACTATTTCATTGCCCTACCTCTAAATACTCTCCAGGTCAACAAATGAAGGGACTAGATAGACTGGGACTAGGATTGGAACGCCAGCCAACACCCAAAATCTATAATTTTCTCCAAGTATGTAACCAAAGCAATAAGAAACTTACGTTTATTAGCACACCTTTTTTGAGTTAAGTTATGTTCGAACCCACGCGAACAAACACTTACTGGCCTTCGGCCATGATTTAATGAAAGGTTATGTTCGACCCCACTCGAACAAATACCTACCGGTCCTCGACCATAATTTAATGAAAAGTTATGTTCGACCATGCTCAAACAAACATCTACCGGCCCTCGGTCGTGATTTATTAGAAGGTTATGTTCGACCTCGCTCGAAAAAACACCTACTAGTCCTCGACTACGTTTTAATAAAAGGTTATGTTCAAACTCGCGCGAACAAACACCTACCGGCCCTCGGCCGTAATTTAATAAAAGGTTATGTTCAATCTCGCTCGAACAAACACCTACCAGCCCTCGGTCGCGGATTAATGAAAGATTACATTTGACTAAGCTCGAATAAACACCTATTGGCACTCGACCTCATCTTAAAGAAAGTCTATGTTGGACTAAGCTCGAATAAACACCTACCGGCCCTCGACCGTGATTTAATGAAAGGTTACGTATGACCTTGCCTAAACAAATACCTACCGGCCCTCGGCCATGATTTAACTAAAGGTTATGTTCGACTAAGCTCCAACAAACACTTAATGGCCCTCGGCCTCAAATTAATGAAAGGTTATGTTCGACCTCGTTCAAATAAACACCTATCAGCCCTCAACCACATCTCAACAAAGAAACGCACGTGATCTATGAACACTCGGCTTCAAGGCCACAGCCAGCAAAAAGACAACACTAATAAGGGCAAAAGCAAAATGAGCAAACAATAAAACTAAAAAAAAACAAGTACAGAAAATAAACCACGGGAAGGGAAAAAGATTCAAGGAACAAAGTTTGATATTTCATACGTGTCGCGCCACCTTTTCTCCCTCCTCGCGGGGAGAGAGGTCCGGGTTCGACATTTTATGGGGGTAGTGACTCATTTCCTTTTGGTAATTGGGTATTTGAAGAGTCGCCACCTAATAAATTATGGTGCGCTAGGTCACCTAGAGTGATTAACTCTTGAATTGATTTGCATTACCAGAGATTAGGGTAAGGGCTTGAAGTAACCTCGAGGGGAAGGTGTTAGGAACCTCTCTTGGTCCACAACTGTGGGTCCCGGCCGAACTTATATTCACAAATTAGTCCATGAACAGTTGAATCAAATAGGCTTGCAAGTAAAGCACATTGGGTAATTCAATTAAAGATTTTTGAACAAAAGTTGTAAACAAAGGTTTTAAATAGAAAAGGAATTTTGGGTAAATAAAGGTTCCTAGGTTGGTTAGCCTATAGGATCACCCCACACAATGTATGGTAAACACTCCTCGATGAGGGGCTACGCATGATATTATCATATCCCATATCTACCCTCCCCATCCCCTTATTGGACATGCAAAGCGAGTGATTGGTCAGCGAACTCTATTGCGTGTTGCTACCCGTCCCGTCTTAATAGTCTTGGAGGGAGTTTGGACCTCTACCTATAGGTGGTTCTAAATGGGACCCTAAGGTTTTAAAGGTGAAAATTCTAAGTCGGCAATCAAAACACTTAGGACTTCCAACACATAAAGGAGCAACTAAAGGCTCAAAATTTCCTCTTCAAACAGCACGAGTCAAGCACAATTAAGGGCTTTTATTAAACAGTGTCTTAAGGCAGGATATCTAAGTGAATATGTAGAAACAAATAACTTATTTTTAGAAACTTAGGAGTAGTGACCCTAGCAGTTGCCTACTGATTTTTTAAAGCCTGTTAGGATCAGTAACATTAAGCAACAGAAACAGTTTTTAGAAATGCAGTTTTGAAAACGCCCTAAAGGCTTGCCTATATGCAGAGTACTGGTGACTATATTTATATAGAAATAAAGAAGGTTTTGAAACGGACTTCTTTAAAACCTATAGGCATGATGTTCTACTGTTAAATTGAGGCAGTTTTAAAGAACTTATTTCAGGAAATATAGACTACTTAATTAAACCATTCAGAAGTAAACTAAGCGTGTACTAAGTTCAATTACTAGACTAGTTTATATTGACAGGCAGAATTTTGAATATGGTTCCCTATAAGCATGATTTCTAATTTCGTTAGTCTGATTTTAAGGTCTGCAGACATGAACACTTGCCATAACATAATTTGGATTAAATCCTATAGGCGTGAAATATATTAGTTAATCTGATTTTACGACATTGAAAACATACATAACACTCATTATATCAGATCTGGATTAAATCCTATAAGCATGGCATCTATTAATTAATCTGATCTTAAGACACTGAAGGCATGATTATTTGGAACCTATAGGCATGGTTTCTAGCATGGTGAGGTGACAAAATCTAAAATCATATGAGCATAATTTCTACTTTATAAAGAAATTAGATAGTCATATGAACATGATTTCTACCCATATTATCCCATAGACATGCATCTACCTATCCCTTTTCACTAAATACCCCAATATTTATTTACAAAATTATTACAGACCAACGAATCAATTACACAAGTAAATTAAAAAAAAAAAAAGTTATTCTATAGGGAGCCTCCGATTAGGCCTAGATTTTCCAAAGCCTCCAATGGCATCAAATGCCTCAAGTCCATAGACAATGTCAGAGTCTAGGTGCATCAAAGTTTCCTAAGGATCTCAAGAACCCCGGACAGTGCTTACACCTAGACTTACTAACCAAAATTGAACAAGTGCAGTGTGGAAAGTCCAGCCTCAGTATGCCAGAGTCAGAGATTTCTCAAGAGGATCCTAAGGCAGTAAACATACTAGGGGGCAGAACTTATTAACTAAGAGTAGAGTGAAAGTGATTTTAGTGAAAAAAACTTGTATAAAAGAAGGCCAGAAGTAATTTAGCAAAACTCAAAGACTGTTTTGAAAAGAGATTGAAGAAATGAATAGAAGTCCAAACACTAGTAAAGAGGACGGGTTCATACACAGCTAGGAGTCACAACACCAAGGCAGGTTCAGTAGTCACAAATAGGGGTCAAGGGGTTTGGGGAATACATAAGATACATAATTAAGCAAAGATCCAAGAATTGGTATAGGCATGCTCAGAAGCAGCTGACTAGCCATAGTCACAAAACCAGACAAAAGAACAAGATCACATATAGGGATGATAGGGGTTTGGGAATACATGGAACACATGATGGTAAACACTTAGAGATAATTGGTGCGACAAGTTCAGAAATAATATAGAAGGGTAACATACTGATCTAAAAAATGGGAGTACATGATAAAGTAAACATCAACTACAAGTTTCACAACAAAACCACAAATAGAAGCAAACTAGAAACAAGATGAACTAAAGCAATCAGAAAATCATATTGTTGTTGGAACTTTGAATTGAAATTTAAACATACTAGTAAAGAGGAAAGTAAGCAGAGTTGAAAGAATAGTAGGATACAATGGTTAGCCTTGGCTTACAATCGGCTAACTTAGAGCAATAGCAAGTAGCACAGAAGAGAGCAGAAAGTTTTTAAGTGTGAGAAATAGAGTTTTGAACTAAGAGTGTTCGTGTGTCGTGCTAATGAAAGACTAGGGACTTTATAGTTTGAAAGTAGGTAGTAAATAAGCTAAAAATCAAAGTCCATTAGTAATTAAGGAACTCTGAATCAGTCAGTTCAGTAAATCAAGGCAAGTACTCCCCTTAAGTCAATAGAATTAACTCAAATGGTAAAACAAGTGATAAATAAGGAAGGAAATTAGTATACAACTAATAAAGAAAGATTCAAATTCAGTAAGTATAGGGTAGACAATTAGGTCTAAGTTCAGAAGGCTCTTATTAAGGAAATAATTCAGTAAGAATAAAGTACCACAGCAAATAAGGTGGGACAATCAGTTAATTTAAACAGACAAGGTAGAAATTTAGGGTTTGAAAGAAGATCTTTCAATCTGACCATAAAATAAGAAAATCAGAATCAATCAAGGGGAAATTATGATTCCATAACCATCACATACATAGAGCAAAAAAACTTAGACGTAGCAAACAGGTAGGATTAACAACAGAAAGAGGCAAGTCGTGAACAATCGACGAACATAATCACATAAAGGTGGCATAAGTTAGGCTAAAGCTCAATAAGAACACATTTGAGGCAGGGTAGTCACAGAAATTTAACAAGAATCGAGTAGTCATGCTAACACACAGAACCAAACAAAGAAGATCTAGAAAATTAGGGAATTTAATACAGGCGAGTTGAAGAGGCAGTAAGAACATAGAATCAGTCGAGATATGCAAAGGATAGAATCTTAAAACATAAAATCGGTTTAAACAAAGTGTAGAAGAAATTCTTAAAAAAAACCCTAACTTCAAAAGAAAGTAAAAAAACAACTGAAATCGATGATTTTTGAAAAGAGGTTCGAGAACAGTGTAAAACATAAAAGGAACAGTCTTGAATCGTTTTAAAATACCACAGATCTAGGAGCTGTAAGCAAAAATTAGGGTTTCAGAAGAAACCCAAATAGAAATGGAAGAACCTGTTTAGAACCTCAAAGATCGTAACAAATATAGTGTGATTTTGCTCAAAATCACACCGGAGAAGCCATGAATAGCCAAAATAGTAACCCTAGATACAAGTTGGCATGGACCAGGGCCCTTGAAGTCCTTAGAGAAGATGAGCAAGGCAGTGGAGGAACCATAGGAGGCTTGGGGTTAAAGAGTGGTCATCGTAGAAGACCGGAGAAGAGAGGCAGTTAAAAAGGATTTAGTGTTAGGTTGAGAGAAGAGAGAAGACAAGAGAATTTAGTGGTGGCGGGCTGTAAAGAATGACTAGGGTTAGGGGGTATTATGATTAAAAAAGGAAAGGAGTGATATGGGTCGTTGATCTGGGAGATCAACTGTCAGGATTCGATTTAAGTTGGATCGGGTAAATGGATTCTGGATTTGGGTCGGGTATTTGGGTGTGAAATTGGGCTGGGGAGTGAATTCAATTTAGGCTACAATTGAAAGCTAAATCCGGATATAATTTAAATAGCCACTTTTCCCTATTTAATTTATAATACATAATAAACAATTTTTGGAAAATAAATATATGTACCAAAATGATTTAAAATATATATTTATCATTTTAAAAATATAAGGACCAATTTTACACATATAAAAAGTAATTATACTTTAAATGGGCTAATGTTGTAATTATATGTAATTTAGCCTAAAAATACAAAATACGATTATAAAAATGCATAAAAATATATTAACCATATTTTGGCATAAATATAGAAATTAAATGACTAAATTACCATAACAATGATTTGGGCAATAATTATTGGAAATTTTTATGAATCAAGGGGAGGGAAATAAATCAATTTTAAATCCCTAAAATTATGGAAAAATTATAAAAACCTTGTGTATGCTTACATCTGCATAAATATGCTATTTTGAAGATATTTATGTATATTTAAAATACGTATGGAAAAATTGGGTATCAACAATACGTAAGCTGTTCACAAAGGCTCGTGGAGACACCGCCAAAAATACACAAAAAGGCAAAAAAAAAACTACTGGTCGTTACCATCATGATTTTCAATGCCCTCACCAATTTGATCTTCATTGGCATACCACCCTGACCACCGATGCCCTAACCATCTCGATCCCTCTCGCAATCACTGCTTTGGCCCTCAAGATAAGCGGTATTGTACTAGGCCTTCTCCTCAAGCCGATCTACACCCTCATCTCCCTCCTCCTTGTCAGACTCAGGTGTAGCGGGATCATATCGACAAGCGACTCGAGCTTCACGAGCCTTAACACGAATGTCTTCGAGGGCAGCCTCAGAAATGGATCCCGCCTCATGCAAATCTCGAAAGACATATAGCTGGGCCTCAGCATGAATCCATTTTTCATATAACTCTCGAGGAACATTGGGAAAATCTGAAGTGCGGGAATAGGATGGCTATGACAATAATTGGGCCTTCTCGACCTCCAGAACAGCAACTCGATCATAGAGATCAGAAGTCTTTTTCTCCAACTCCCCAATTCTTTCATCGTGTCTCTTTTCTTTGAGCCTTGCCGTCGTTAGCTCATTTTATCACTCGGAACGGAGAGTCGAGATCACCACCTCAAGGGACTCCACCTTCCTCAAAGACTCCGACCGCGCAGACTCCACCTTCTCTAGCTCATCTTGCTTCTCAACGACCTCGCCACTAAGATCCTCCGCTCTAAGCTGACATTCCTCAAGCTGGCCCTACTAAGCTCTTCCTCTTTACTCCTCAACATCCCCTCCAGGATGCTGCACTTCCTAACTACCCTCACCAGCTCCTTATCTCCTGTCTTCAAGTCCTCCCTCAGTTGGCGCGCATTGCCACCTTCACGAAGTCGGCATCGAAGCTCCCAATATTTCTCAAGGAATCTAAAGTACTTATCCTTCAACTTCACATAGATATTTTTATGTCTCTACTCCCTATAAGTACTTTCAATCTCCAAGACGAGCGTCTACAAAATGAACAAAGGAGGTTAGAGATTATGAAAGGACAAAACCTAAGAAAAATAACTGATAGCAAAAGTACTTACCCGAGGGGCAAAACAAACAATGTTATTTGACAAAATGTTTTCATCTATGGTCTTGAGGTCATAACCTCAATCTCAGAACAAAGAGTGACAAAGGAGGGGATAATCTTCTCGGTGTCCACAAGAAGATTACGATCCATCGGGATCGTAATAGTCCTTGAACCCCCTTCCAACCTCACTTCAAGTTGAGTAAGCCCCCTCGTCGATCATGGGAAGGGAACACCACTGCCAAGGGAGCAACATGACTCCCCTCACCATCCTCAAAAGGTACATTAGACATGATTCAATGTAGGGAAGAAAAGTATCAAACAAGGAGTAGTAATGAACAATGCAAATCACTAGAACAGAGGAAAGAAGTTTGGAGAAGAAAAGAGCAAGAGAGTGGTATGGGATTTTGAAGAAACAGAAAACTTAAACTTTGAAATGGTGTCCAAATACCTCTATTTAAAAAGGTCGTGGCACCGAAACGTAAAACGGCTCATCATTATTGGCACCGAAACCGAAGAGGTAGGTCTAGTCAAAAGACACCCGCAAAACAAAGCGACGCATCGAGAATATACGTCATAATGATGTATGACATCGTGATGCCATCCTTACTCGTGGACAACATAACTCCAGCAAAACAATAGAGAAAATAGAAGCATTTGAAATGTGCAGCCTACGGAGGGCCACACTGCCTGTTCACCATAACCACGACGACCTGTGCAGCTTGCTCGATCAGCTCAACCACAAACAACATGATCCGCTCATCGAACCCGCCCGTGAGGCCAGCCTCAATAAGGGACTAACTATATGGGTCAAAATCTGTCTTTAGAATTAAATCCAAGGTAATACTGGGGGAAGCATTCCCAGGTCGATGATCTTCGAAAAGATCTAAGAAACGGCGAAGTCTGTGGTTGAAGAGTTAACAAGGGCTGAAGTCGAGGAGTCAACAAGGACCAAGGCCGAGTTTCGAGTATTTTTCACAGAGTTGTAACGACTAGTTTCAAGGTAGGACATTAAAGAGAATATTCTAGTGGATATTCTTTACACTTATATTGTTAGAAATTTTTTAGCATGTTCCCTATAAATAGAAAGAGACACAATTATAGGGGACATGTGATATTCATTTGTAAAGATACACTTTGACTTTATATAGAGAATCAAATTCTATTGCAAGCATACGAACATCATCTTTTCACTATGATTCTTGTCCATACTTTTCTACTAGATCCGAGGATAACTCAGATATTCAAAGGATTGCCTATCATTCATCATTGTCAGAAAGAACATTCACTGATTCCATCCTTTCTTATGTGAGTCATTCATTCTATATACTTAAATTCCATTTATTGCTATTCATTGATATTGAATGCTACATTATTGCCTTTGATTTCTTGAATATTTATTGCACACTGCCGTTGTTATCCTAAAATACTTACATAGTATTTGTTGTACTTTTGAGAACTCCATATTAGGGATATTATTTTTACCTAAGATTAACCCTCATTTATATAAATTTAATTATTTGAACCAAGATCTATATTTTTTGTCGAACAAGAACGACGTATCCTAAAGTTTGAGCAAAATTAACTAATTTTTAAATATATTATAAATTGTGGGTGTATTTTTAACAACATACTTAAAAGTGGCTACCAGGTGTCATTTCCTCTAGGAACAATAAATTGAGCCCAAAGTTTTCGCATATTTGGGCTCGTTAGGTAGCTAGCCTTCAAATGTGGAAATGAACCAGGAGTTATTGACACTACATAGCAACTTAGCCTTGTAATAAATGGCATTAAAAGCACAATATATGAGTACTGGCACTCGCTAGCCCAAATTCACTTTTCAACTTAAAAAAATTAGTATCTTATAACTAAAATAACTCTACCAATTTCCAAATTCTATCGTGACGTAACCATATCAAAAAAACAAGTCCAAAAGTCATCAAATATTCTAATGTGAACCAACCCAAACCCAAAGTTCTATCGTGACCCAACCACCCTCTTCTCATCACATCTTCCTCCCCCTCTATCTCTCATTGAGTTAGAGCACAAATTCGTACATCATTAATGAGAAAAGCTTAACAACCCCATTATTAAAGTTTGAAAGATGAGATTATAAAGTTTGAAATTCAAAAAGTGTTGTAAAATCGAATGGGTATTGTTGCAATAGCTTAGAAACATATTTGAGAATCTAAAATTTGAGGCAGATTTGATTAACTTTCAGATTCAAAACTCAAGTTTCAAGACGACTTCACATGTGTATACCTTCATGTATATCCCCATGTATATCAGTGTTATCTTATTTATATCATGTGTATATATGTATATCTATGAAAATTTGTTTGTGATGTACACGATATACAACATGATATACACAAGCATCCATAATAATCTGTGTGATATACATTGTTACACATAATATACTATGTGATATACACATGTCATACTTGTATTTTTTGGTTACTTGAAACAAGTCTAAATCACTTTCATTCTTTCTCAAATTTTGTACATAGAATCGTTTAGGTGTTTTCAACCAATTCCAACCACACTCACTTGCTCAATCCAACCAAAAAAAAGAGAAGAGAGAAGAAAAAGAAAGTTGAAATCTATTATTTTCTATTTTTCTCTTAACTTTTGCTTATGATTTTTTTTTTTCGATTTGAGATCAGTATGCCTACCTTGCTTTATCATCCCACTGATTTTTTTGCATATTTTATAATAATCTTTGCTAAACCATGAGAGAGAGGAAAGATAGAAGAAGAAATATGGGAAGAGAGACAAAGAGAGATAGAGATGGGTTACAGGGAGAAAGAATAATTAGGGAAGTAGGATTTTTAAGGATTTGGCTATATAAAGTCATTTTTTTTTTATTGCCTTTGCCAAACCTAATATAAGGCTAATATTTTGCTAATTCCTCTTATGTGTTGTTACCTTATGTATTTTTAAATATGAGGAACTTCAGAATACTCCTCATGCCCCTTATATTCTTCCTTGAAAACTTTAGCTACATTAAAATTTATCAATAACTTTTTAGTAATTACTCCTACTCTAAATGCATACATAAGAATATTTTAACAATTCTATGGATGTCGTCTAATATAATGGCCTGCATAAGAATATTTTAACAATTCTATGGATGTCGTCTAATATAATGGCAGGTTGAATATAATAGCATAAATTAGCTATAAGAGTCCATTTCAATGTTGAACTTTGTTATTTTTTATGTGATCTGAAGTTTGAACTGTTCGAGTTTAAGATCACTGGTCTAAATTTGAATATAATTATTTATAATAAATTTGTACAAAAAAATAAAATTTCAATCACAAATAACTATAAAGAAAAAAAAATTGATAGATATTGCGGGTTACAACTGTGTTTATCCCTTGATTCTTCCCTCCGATTTGTTATCCGTAATTCAAGGGCCTTACCGGCGTATTTCTCGAACGTAGGATGACATGCATCTCTTTGATGTATTTAATTATCAATAAGCATGTAATAGTACTCTATTTGGATCTTGAATGTTGCTAGAATTTTGAATAAGACATATTTGATATGTCTTTGATCACTTAATGAATATTCTAAGAGATTTATAAAATTTCGGCGATCGTATATTTGATCTCTTTGTACATATTTCGAGAGTTTATAGAATTGCTGAGATTCTTTTTTAAGGACATATGCAGCCTTATTTATAAGCGTAAATTAGAATGGATAGAATAGCCACCAAGTAACCCTAATATGCTCATCTTGTAGAGGCCTTAGCCCGAATTTCTTTATGCATGATTTGAAAAAATTTTAATGTCTACAAATGAACTTGTTTGCAACAAATTTGTGCAGAAAAATAAAACTGCAATCACAAACAACTATAAAGAAAAAAGAATTTTATTGATAAACCTTGCGGGCTACAACTATGTTTATCCCTTGATTCTTTTTTCCAATTTGTTATCCATATTCGAGGGCCTTAACGGCGTATTTCTCGAACGTAGGATGATATGCATCTCTTTGATATATTTGATGATCAATAATTATGTAGCAGCACTCTATTTGGATCTTGAATATTGTTAGAACTTCGAACAAGATATATTATCGTGTATTTGATATCTTAATGAATATTCCAAGAGTTTTATAAAATTTTAAAGATCATATATTTGGTCTCTTTGTGCATATTTCGAGAGTTTATGAAATTGCTGAGATCATTTTTGAAGGACATATGTAGCCTTACTTATAGGTATGAATTAGGATTTGGGTGGAATAGCCATGAAGTAACCATAATGGGATCATCTTGTAGAGGCCCTAGTCCAAATTTTTTTATGCCTGAATTTGAAAAAAATTCAATATCTACAAATGCCCCTACTTCACGGTTTGTCGGTATGTAGGCTTGCAGAAACTTGAAATACACCTTAAATCTTTGTGTTGGCAATGTGTGCAAAACTTCGACAAATAGGGAATAAGAGATATTGCACCCAACTAGTTTTGTAATTTGCAGGCATTGCTTTATGAGAGGAAGAGATGAACGACAGAATTGGTCCCACCAGGCATGCCAATTTGTTTGCAACAAATTTGTGTAGAAAAATAAAACTGCCATCACAAATAACTATAAAAAAATTATTGATAAACATTGCGGGTTACAACTATATTTATCCCTTGATTCTTTCCCCAATTTGTTGTTACCCAGAATCTGAAGGCCTTAGCGGCGTATTTCTCGAACATAGGATGATATGCATCTCTTTGATATATTTGATGATCAAAAAGCATGTAGCAGAACTCTATTTGGATCTTAAATGCTGCTAGAACTTTGAGCAAGACATATTTATCATGTCTTTGATGTCTTAATGAATACTCCAAGAGTTTTATGGAATTTTAGAGATCGTTTATTTGATCTCTTTGTGCATATTTCGTGAGTTTATAGAATTACTGAAATCTGTTTTGAATGATATATGTAACCTTATATATAGGCATGAATTAGGATTTGGATGAAATAGCCACCAAGTAACCCTAATAGGCTCACCTTGTTGAGGCCCTAATCTGATTTTTTTTTTTGCACGAATTTGACAAATTTTCAATGTCTACAATAACAATTCAAATCTTTAAATGTCTAGGCAAAAGTTTTCAAACTTCCATTCAAGGTCAGAAGTTTGAACTAAACGAGCTTGATATTGGCTGTTTGAAGTTTGAAATTTCAGACCTGAAGTCTGAAATTGAATTTCATAATGACTAAATTTTAAATACTTTATAAATTTTGATTATTCTACTATATAGAAGAGCCCTAGGCAGGAGACCGTCGACATCTCTGCTTGCCGACATGAGGGTAGTTAGGTATTTTCATCCACCTTTTGTGCTACGAGAAATTTTCCTGTGCTTCTGTACAGCAACACGTAGCTAAAGTTGGCTGACTATGCTGTTTGTGAGATAACAACGCACAGAAAATGCTAACTTACGGAGATTTTTGAACTACTTCTACGAAAACTCTCTCTTGTTTCTGTTGATATCCAATTTTTTTGTATATTTTTATGTGCAAAATACTTTTAAAATAGAATATGTATGCACATATAAGTGTGCTCAAATATTTTAGTATTTTTCCTAATTTTAAAAAAAAAATTAAATCAATTTATTGCCCTATTTTAGGAATACAAAAACCAATAATTATTCCTCAAATTATCATTTTTGTGAATAATTTATTTTATTCTTATATTTATCCCAAAATAGAGTTAAGGTAATTTTTCACACATTTTACAAATTTATTTAGATTTTTAAAAATAAATTGCATATAATTATAATATTAGCCTATTTTAAGAATTAATTGCGTTTATAATTACAAATTCGATTCCAGTATTTT
>MU788082.1:43399-61565 GCA_026770625.1 Nicotiana glauca | reverse complement strand
CCCCCCCCCCAATTAACCCAATTTCAATCTCAATTGGACTAGCCCAATTCCTAAATTACCCAACCCCTAATCCATTTGATCCCACCCGCCTGGCTCCCCAATAAATCCAGGCTGTTGATCAAAATGATCAACTGCCATGATCCCTCCATTCCTTTTTAATTTCTCAAACTCCCCAACCCTAAATCATTTCACTTAATCGGCCGCCTTTAAACACCCCTTTCTCTCAAACTCTCTCGAACATCCCTAGAACCCTAATCGTCTCCTACCACCTCCACCATGAAACACACCGAAAACCATGGCTTCCCAAGCTGTGAGGATCATATACTCACCTCCCCTTGCTCTTACACACCTGATACCAGAAGATTCGAGGCCAGACCTCAAACATTTGCAACTAGACCTTTGCCGGCTCGAGGTTTCACGGCCATCTCCGGCCTTGCTCCGGCGTATCCTGGTCTTCTGAGCCTGATTCTAACTTCTCCGACTAACCCTTCGAGGTTCTCTCCGATTTCTTTAGATTCGTTGTGTATCTTTGCTCTCTTTGAGTTTTTAAATGATTTTCCTAACTTTTCTTTCAAAAAAACCTTCTTTTCCGATCTAGTGGTTCCTGAAAATGTTTAAATATTTTTTGAGATTTTTTTTGTCATTCGTGAGTATTTCCTCTACTGTATCATGCTCTTGTATGTTTCTTTTATTGTGTTTTCTATATTATGTTCTCGTATGCTTTCTACTGTGCTTTTTCTTTTAGCATGTTCTTGTATGTTCTTTTACTGAGTTTTATACTCCGTTCTTGAATGTTCTTTACTGTGTTCTATATGCTCCACGCTTGTTTTTCTTCTACGATGTTTTTCATATTATGTTCTCATATGCTTTCTACTATGTTCTGGTATTTCTTCTACTATGTCCTACTATACTATACCTTTCTACTGTGTTCTTTACTATTTTTCATCTACTGAACCTTGGTTAAGTTTCTTCTAAAAAGCATGTTCTTCTACTATTTCCCATTATATTCTTTGAATCCCTCTACTGGTTTGCATCATGAGTTCTGAAAGAAGCAAGTTAGAAGCTTCAGTTCTCTTCTGAAACCTCCACACATGTCTCGATTCAATTTGCTTGCCCTCTTCTCTTTGATTTTTGGTTTGCTCGAACTAGGGTTTTATTTTATAACCCTTAACTCTGCCAAACTGACTTTGGGTCTCTGAACTGAGTTTGGACATTTGTTTTCATACAATGCTGGACTTTTCGCTGAACTTTTCTACACTGGATTACACGACAGTTTTCTTTCATGATCACATGCTCCTTATATATGATGAATTTTCCTCTAAATGATTTTCAAATTTGCAATTAGTGTAAACTTTCTTCTGAATATAGCTTGATTGGATTTCTTTCCATCTTTTCCTATGTGGCTCGACTTAGGTAAAACCCTTCTTCATCTTTTATGACTCGGTTCATTCATACCAAATTTCAGACCTTTGTGATTTACTGGCTGTTAATTGATTCCCTTGCCTTATTTGCACAAAGTGTATTGTCAAAACCATGTCCTTAAATAACCTTTATGTATTTACCCTCAATTGCATGTTTTACACAAAGTGTTTTTTTTTAAATCCTTTTCTTAAATGATTTTACCCGTTTGAATCCGAATCCCTTAATTAATGGAGTCTTATGTAACTAATTTACAATCAGTCTTCAATTATTTTCTTACCTTATTTTCTCATGACTTTCACACTATAAATACATGACTCTTTAACACAAAGCACACACGATTTTAATAATCCTCCACTACTACGATTAACAATCCTTCACTTCTGAATTCGCACTCTCACATAATAGAACTCTTTCTTCTTGTCTGCATTCTGTATTTCAGAAGACTACTACTTTTCCCTATTTGTTTCTTTGAAACTGGTATGTCCTAATTTTAATTTTCAGCACCACCACAATGTGTTTACTTACAGTTTTCTACATCTTTGTCTCTTTACTACTTCTGTAGATTTAAATGCTTAAACTAGCATGTTAATCTTTTTTGTTTGTTTCTGCTATGAATCCTTGATCCATATCACCCTTATGCATTGTGAGTTGTAGTTTAAAACATGGCAATATGCAAGTCATTGCCTATGGTTTGAACTTGATCCCTTAAAGGATCCTAACTTCTAAACAATGTATTCTAATAGGCTTATGGGTAGGCCAGCATTCCTCGTTGCTGAGTATGCCCCACCAACCTGTCTTTGCTTTTCCTTTACTACCTCCTCATTCCCGATTACCCTATGTATATCAATGTGAACTGTTTCTCTTTTCCATTTTCCCTTTTCAGAATCCTGCAGTTGCACTCTCTCTTAGTTCCTAAGTTCTGCCCCCCCTCTTGTGAACCTTACCTTGGGACCTTGAGTTCCCTCTGAACTTGGACACCTGAGGATTGGCCCTTCCACACTGCACCTTGGTTTAATATGGTGATACATTTGGGTGTAAGCACTACCCAGAGTTCTTATGAAGCTCTTAGGGAACTCTGACACACCCCAAATGAGAGAAAGGCATTTTGAAATCTGATCTTTGGAGTTGGTTTACTTCATACTTCAGACAGGAAGTCTGAATCAGGCTCTCATTTGTTGTAATTTTCAATTTCTGATGTATTCTCTTTATTTTCTTTGGACTGTAATAACTTTGTAATAAACTTTCGGGGATGTTTGGTGAAAAGGGAGGGGTGACCATACACGTATATGGGTACATAACTTGCCTATATGAATCTCTAATTCCTGCATTTTTCATATAGTTACCATGCCTATAAGACTTATGCATGTATACATGTAGATAACTTGCCTATATGAATCTCTAATTCCTGTATTTTTCATATAGTTACCATGCCTATAAGACTTGTGCATTTTTCATGTAGTTATCATGCCCATAAGACTTATGCATTTTTCATGTAGTTACCATGCCTATAAGATTTCTGCATCTCGTTTAGCTATTATGTCTATAAGAACTTCTGCATTCTCATTTAGATGCCATGAATATAGGGATCCTGCACTTTCATATAGAATATTATGTTTATAGCTTCTGCACACGCACGTAGAATATATTCCTATAGGTCTTTTTCTGATTTTTGCATACCCGTTTTTCACTAGGCAAACTTGTTTATAGGTCCTAATAACAAAAAAAATGTAATCAGATAGCACGCAACGCTTAGATATCATGTTATAAAATTTCTGCACTCTTCTATGTCTATAATAATGTTTTATATTGGCAAACACATAGAAAGCATGCCTATAGGGGTTCTAATTCAAATCTGAATCACCTCACTCGCTTATGAGTCTAAAAATTAGTAGTAATAATGTATTACCAATGGCAGAACTCGTTTTTTTTTTTAAAAAAATTCGCTTTTAACTGGTAACTTTCTTTAAATCAGCATGTAATCAGTTCATACTCTTCTTTCTGAATCTGTAGATATCATGCCTATAGGTTTTTGTCTATCACTTAGGCAAGCCTACACCCCACAGGCAGTCCTGATTCGGGCTTCTTATCTGAACTATGTAATAAAGCAGTCTGCCTCAAATTATTAAGTTTTAATTAGACCTTAAACCATACGTGTAATACATGCTAAACTATATGATTTCTCTGGTTTAAAGGAGGTTTATCTAAGCCTTATTATTTGTTTATATGCTCTCTCCCAAACTTGCTATATGTATTTTGTTTGTCGCCTTAGTATTTTTAACCTTTTGAAATCACAAATAAGCCAATGTCTCCTCCTTTTAGGGTTAGTAATCCCAAATACCTCCGGGATTGATAGATTTGGGGTGGGTAATAGCATGCAATAAGTAAACGAGACTATTTCGTGCTTTAGTACCTCAAAAGGGTGGGAAATGGTAGATATGGATATGATGACCACGCGATAACACCACATGTATAAGTGATTATCGGATGTTGTGTGGGGTGATCTATATTATTAATAAATCTAGGACCCACTTTCTTTTTTTCTTTTTTTTTCTTTTAAACGTTTCTTCTAAATCAACGCTTTTTAATGCTTTCCGACTTTGTTTATTTTTAACTTTTATGTGAAAATCCCCTCTTATTTAAAGTCTTATTTGTCTATATGTTATTTGTACCTTAAATCACAACAATAGCTTGACCGGGAACCACACTAGTGGATTCTGAGGGGTGCCTAACACCTTCCCCTGGAATAATTTCAAGCCCTTACCCAATCTCCGGTTATCCAAACATAACCCTTCTTAGTGTCCTAATGAACTTAATTCATTAGGTGACGACTCTTCAATTCTCTTAAACCCAATTCCCAAAAGGGAACGAGTTGTCCTCCCAAATGTCATAAACCCGATTTCGCAAGAAAAAGGGGTGCAACAGTCTCTTCCCCCTGCCTCCATATTTTCTACTTTATTTGTCGAATTTAGTCCATCAATTCTCCTTCTGCCAATATCAATAGCATTGGTGAGGCTTTCTCCATTACTGCCCTTTTACAAGTCAACTCTTCTGTGAATTTTGCAATCCTTTTAACAAGAGAAATTGAGGTTTCGACTGTGGTTGTTCGCTGCTTTAGCTTTGTTCCATCAAGTTAATCGTACTGTTGTATTGCAAAATTTAATTTTCCGTGTCGATTGGCTGGGTGTTTGCGTATTACAGAAGAAGTGTGACTGACTTTGTCCTGTTTCTCTATTGGATTTGGATTAGAAATTAGGATTTATATATGCAAGTGTTATTTCTTTTTTTTTTTTTTTGCCTCATTGGGTTTTTTCTTTTTGGGACAGTCGGAGTTCTCATGGATTGAAATAGTTATTTCGAATAGGGATTGACATGAAGTTTTTTCGCTATCTTGTTTATACTGCTTTCATAGGTGAAGTTTGTCTTTAGTTTGTATTTTGCAAGACAAGTTAAGAAGGATCATGCTTTTCCTTTCCATGATTAGGTAAGTGTCCCTGCGTAAAGTGTGTTCCTTTTTTCCTTAGCTCGAAATTAGGCCAGCAAATACATGTATCATAATTCATAAATTAGTTCTTCAAATTTGCTTTAACATTTTGCTGCTTACTGATTCATGTTTCTCAGGGATAGCCTAATCTACCTGTTGGTGTGATGTTTAACCATCTCATGTGGAGCTCTTGGAGTATTTGGAAGAAAAGTACGAGGTGAAAAATTTTGAGCAACACAAATTTATTTATGAGTTCATCCCGACTTTGGCTGGAGAATCACAAAGAGCTGACGCAAATAGTGTTGATAATTCTCTGTTGTGTGATAAACTTCTTGCTTTTTATCTTGATAGTTTTAGACATAATCTTGTCTCTTCTACTGACTACACTCATTACACTTGCCATTTATCATAAGGAAATGGTAACACAACCTGTGAAATTTCGGAGTTGGATAATTTGGAATTAGATACTCCTCCAGATTTTCAACTTGCAGTAAGTTTCATCTTTGCAGGTGCTAATGATCATTGTTTTATATGTATAATAATAACATCTATAGATGACTATGATGTTATGTTCTATGCAGGAATTGTTATTTGGTTCTCAAGAGAGTATCTTTGCCTGGTTGAACCGGCAATAGAGGAAAAATTCTGCGGTGATATTTGTCTGCCTTTTAAAATAATATTTGGTTTTAGATTGTATAGCACTTTGGTTTACTTTCATTTAATGAAAGAAAAAGTTTGACTAGTATACACACCAAAAGGGTTACGCTACAAATAGAAGATGCCTAAGTTCTTAAATGCATGGAAAGCCTGTTATATGCATGAACAGGTAATGCAATAATTTATTTTACATGACTGTAGTATAAGAGTAAGTATGCTATTCAAAAGGGCGTGTTATCATAGGAAACATCTATAAGAATCTTATAGTATGAGGCACTTAAATATATTGTTATCTTTTTGTCGAAACTTCTTATGAAAGAACTCGAAGTGATTTAACTTTTACTTGTGTTAAATTTTTGAAGATTATATTTTGTTTCATATTGGTAACCTTTTTGTTCTTCTACTTTGTGTTCCATGTTTTTCCGAGTAAGTAAAAAATATTTTTGTGGCCTTTGATCTCTCAAATTGGCTTTGGAACCTTATCATTATTTTTGCAGGTTGACGCTGTCATAATAGGAAAATTGCGACTCTTTTCATTCTCAAAAGTTTTCATCATACGTATTTAGCTCACAGAAGTGTATTTATTTTTATAGTAGAATGTATCATGGTTCACAAGTTAGGGAGATTTCATGGCACATTGATGATGCATTGTTAGGAAAACTGTCAAGCTACAGTTCATGTTTGGATAAACAAAATTAAGAAAAAGATTGGCCCATCCATATCCAATATCACCTAAGTGGACTTGAAGATAACAATAGCTTGGAACAGAACATTTATTGGAAGTCATTTGCCATACTTTTGAAGAGGAGAGGAAGGGTTTAGACTTGGCTAAAGAAGCTCTTGTTCTTTCCGGATATTTAAATGTCAAATTATAAAAGCAAGAGCAGATTAATTTTGACTATGATATTTGATTGGGTTGGAGTGGATTGGATTGATATCTAAAGAAGAACCTTATTGTCAGGCATCTGGATGGACTTCTCTTAGTTTCAAAAATCATAGCAATTGCAAATACACTTAAAATTGGAGCTAATTAGTAGAATTATATAAACTGTTGATCTAAAAATTCATGTATGCTGCTTAATAGTAGCTCATTCTTATTTGTTTTGCAGAGCTCAAGAGAGCCTGCCATCCATTTACAAAGATACAAATGCTGGAATGTCATCAACTCTTCAATCAAAAGTACCAAAGCTAGAGAACAAATCATGGCACTGTCTTGATGCCCGAACATAAAGGAACAAGGAGAATCAGGCAATTCCTTTAACGTGGACATCTAATAAAATCAATTTGAGTCCACAAAGTTTTTATGAATGAGATAATCTATTTCAACAAGATTTCATTCTTGAGTGGCTTCTATATTATGAAATGCTCATCTTTCCACCGCTAATGGTGAATTTAATCCTTTCGTTCATTCTTTTTTTGTAGACATGATTCAATTATAAAACAAATCATGTTGTATCCTATTTTGTCTTCGGTTTGTTGTTGTATTGGTTTCTTTTATGGTTCAGTATATTAAGGCCACACACTTTTGCTATTTTTGCCTCAATTAATCCAAAGCTTCAAGGTTGCAGACACAAGTTAGAAGAAAATTATTAGAACATGAACAAAATTATCTAGACTGCAAGTTGTTGGGCCCATGCTAAGCATGGACAAGATTATCTAGTTTTTAAATAGTTGTCTTAAAAACGGCCATATATCCACTGCGTCGTGGTCATTAACTCCTCGGGTTTTGACCAACACACTTTAGTCCTTAAATTTATATACTCAATTTTAACAAGCTAAATTAAAAATGTTCTTCGCTTTGAGTTAAATTTTTCTTAGAACGAAACCAAATCAATTAGTAGCTCTTAGATATTTTGCCTTTGGTGAACATAGAATATCACTTAAAAAAACTTCTTAAAAGTTAGCTAGCGTTGGACGATTGAAACTTGAAAAAAGTGGTTTTAAAGTTGTGTAAAAAATAATTTTTGAAAGTTGAAGTTATGTTTGGACATGTGTTTTACTTGAAGAAAAGTTGAAGCTTTTTGAGTGAGAAAAAATTTCACCCAAAAATTATCTTAACTAGTTTTTTGGAACTTGAAAATTTTTGAATTTTTTCTCCACAAAATATGATCATAGTTTATAAATAAACAATATTATCAATTTTCTTTTGAAAAAATGAAGCCAAATAGATGTCCATTTTTATTTATACAGTTTAAAAAATCAATGAATATTTTATTAATTATACCTATTTTATCCTTAATTTTTTTCAACATTTTAAATTTATAATATTCAAAGTTAATTTTTAGTAATAATAATAATAATTAATGGTGATATAGTGCTATTTATTGTTTCTTAAGGGTGGGTCAAATTAATAGTCGTAACTTTGAGTCTTTGACTGAACATGATTCTCTAGCTTCACGATATTGTTCTAATCAAAAGACTAAAGAGAAACAAGTTATCCCCTAACTAATTATTGCAGAATTAATATTTCAGGATTAGTTATCTTATTAAAAAATATTATAATTTCAAAATTAATTATACCACGATTTTATTCCAACCAAATATGAAATAAACTTATTTCAAATTTAATCCCTAAATTAATTAACCTTATTCCTCGTACTTAACGAGCCCTAAAGGCTCTATTAATACCATCAACGTACATGATTCACCAAGATCCTTCATCTCAAGCCGTCCATCCTGCCGACTATTACATTGAACGACCACATAGTACGTCTTAGATATTTCATGAAGGTAGGTCCCAGTTCATCTGATTGGTGCTGCACTTCGCACCTCTTTTACACTTTAGCAAACGCTGATATGATTACTAAACAGAAACCCCCACTCCCCTCAAAAAGGGCAAAAAGAAAGGAAAAAGAGGAGACTTGTAAATTTGATCTATACTTGTTGATATTTTTTAGTATTAAAAATCAGGGGAAATTTTTGTAGTGGTTCTGCTAATTTTCTCAGTTAATTTGTATAGCTTCAAGGGTGGCACCATAATTGAGTTGTGGACTGGAAAGCAGAGTTGGCAGTTCCTTAAGGAAGTGTGAAATTTTTTTCATGCCATTGGTATGCTGATTGAACACTCCATAGCTAATCTTTCATTCAATTCTTTTGAATTCTTGATTTAAAGTTCCTATCTTTCTTTTCAGTTTGGTTGATTCATTTGTCAAGTGAGACTTCACTTTCTAAATCCCTTTACAGTATATGGTTCAAATCTGTTCTTATGGGGTATAACAATAGTTTCTTAGTGTAGTTAGAGTATAACAATCTTGCAGTTTTGAGCTTCTTTTTTTTGGGTCTGCTATAAGTATCAGTTCTTGGCTTCAAGTTTCATGTTTTGTAGCTTTGGGTTGTGTTCTCTGAGCTGGTGCATTGTTCTTTGGTAATATATATCTGTTTTACTATGTAGGAACTAACACAACTTATTTGAAAGCTTGATTTATAGGTTAGTTTATTAACCTTATGTATAACAAGAATGTCTAACTAGTAAAAGATTTGATTTTGGTCCAATTACACTGCTGGGTGGTTAAAATCTATGGTCATCTCTTGCTACCTTATTTGCAGTTATTGGAGTATCACTGTATCAGGGAGAAAGAAAATGAGCTTTATCTGATTTTACTCTATAATTTTCTTTCATTGACTTCTACTCAAATTTCTAGAATTTTAAACAGCATTTGATATCATTGGCTATTATAGAACTATGCTCTGATCTAGCTACAAATGTTTTTCCATAATCGAGATCATTTGCAGTATAAGGTGTGATGTCTGTGTACATTTGAAAACACATATGCATCGGCATTCAATGTCCTTTCGATTCCTAACTCAGTGTTGAAATCATTTCAGGACGGCAATGGCAAATAAAAGTTCAGGGGACAATAGGACTAGGACTTCTGTGTCGATCTTTATAGTAACTGGTTTATGTTGCTTCTTCTATTTGCTTGGAGCATGGCAAAGAAGTGGCTTTGGGAAGGGAGATAGTATAGCTCTGGCGGTCACAAAGACTGCTGGTGAGAACTGCAATATCCTACCGAATCTCAATTTTGAGACTCGTCATGGTGGCCAAGCGGGTAGCATTGATGATTCGGGAACAGAAGTCAAACAATTTAAGCCATGTCATCCTCGTTACACCGATCATACACCGTGTCAAGATCAAAAGCGTGCTATGCACTTCCCAAGGGAAAATATGATCTATCGGGAAAGGCATTGTCCACCTCAAGAAAAGAAGTTGCATTGCCTTATTCCAGCACCTAAGGGGTATGTTACCCCATTTCCGTGGCCAAAAAGTCGGGATTATGTTCCATATGCCAATGCTCCATATAAGAGCTTGACCGTTGAGAAGGCCATTCAAAATTGGGTTCAGTATGAAGGTAATGTGTTTAGATTTCCTGGAGGAGGGACACAGTTTCCTCAAGGAGCAGATAAGTATATTGATCAGCTTGCTTCAGTAATCCCGATTCAAAATGGAACTGTTCGGACTGCTCTGGACACTGGTTGTGGGGTATGCTTTCTGCTTTGAAATCCTCTCTTATGCCCAAAGATATCTGTGTCCCAGTTTCTTCACCTACTTGGAGAGTATTTCTCGCTATTGTGTTGGCTGCTTTGGCTAACAATGCTCTATGAATCCTAGGTTGCAAGTTGGGGTGCTTATCTTTGGAAAAGGAATGTCATAGCAATGTCATTTGCCCCCAGAGACTCACATGAAGCTCAGGTTCAGTTCGCTCTTGAAAGGGGTGTGCCTGCTGTTATTGGCGTACTGGGAACAGTCAAAATGCCATATCCATCTAAGGCGTTTGATATGGCTCATTGTTCTCGTTGTCTAATCCCATGGGGAGCTGCTGGTATGAATGCTGTTTGGTAGCAAGAATAACTACTTTGCAGTTGCAAATTTGTGCTGTTTTCTTTTATAAAAGGTTGCCATTCTCAAAACAAAAAAAAAACTACTTTGCAATATGAACAAGCGTGATGTTTTACAATTTTGCAAGACATTTGGTTTTACTTCACTCCTTTTACTTGTTAACAGTTAACCTTTTCGGTAGAGCGCTTTGGTTGCATATTTTATACTTTCTTCTTGCAGATGGAATCCTCATGATTGAAGTTGATAGAGTTCTTAGACCTGGCGGTTATTGGGTGCTTTCCGGTCCTCCTATCAATTGGAAGACTAATTACAAGGCCTGGCAACGACCCAAGGAGGAACTTCAGGAAGAACAAAGGAAGATTGAAGATATTGCTAAACGCCTTTGCTGGGAGAAGAAATCTGAGAAGGGAGAGACTGCAATTTGGCAGAAAAGGATTGTTGCTGACTCCTGCCGTTCAGAACAAGAAGATTCTGCAGCTACATTTTGTAAATCTGCAGATCCAGATGATGTCTGGTATGTCATCATTCTAAATAGTTCGGTTTTATATGTTGGTAATTCGTCTGTACTTCAAGAAAATGCTAAGGAGAATGTGCTTCTTGCCTCCGACGAGTGTCAAATTGATACAACGGGATTTTCTTTTGGTGTCTCAAAGAAACTTAATTATGTTGTCAATGCTAAAACAATATTAAGTCTTTTTGACTTATACACTTATTTCCTAAGTCGAAGAATGTTTTTAAGAAGGTCTAAGCATGCGGAAAGATATCTAGAAGTCTTTATAATTAAAGTTTGTGATAATCTGATATGGTGGTTATTTACCTTGTTCACTTACCATGCAAACCCTGTTGATGCAAGACAGCGAACACTACAGTGTTAACCCTATTAGCTTGGCCCGTTCTATAAGAACGAAGTAAAAGGATAGACCCTTTCGTTTCATCCAACATTACTTGTACATTACACTGCAAATCAATATCGAAAATCAAGTTTCATGGTTAGTCCATTGTTTTGGTTCTGTTAATCAGGTACAAGAAAATGGAAGGATGCATAACAACAAGCAAAGGTAATGGTGATGATGAGGGTTTAAAGCCGTTCCCTGAGAGACTTTTTGCTGTTCCCCCAAGAATTGCTAATGGACTAGTTTCTGGAGTCTCCGTTGAGGCATATCTGGAAGACAACAAGAAATGGAAGAAGCATGCAAGCGCATATACAAAAATTAACAAACTCATTGACACAGGAAGGTACCGTAACATCATGGATATGAATGCTGGACTTGGAGGTTTTGCTGCAGCTCTTCATTCTCCCAAAATGTGGGTTATGAATGTTATGCCGACAATAGCCGAGAAAAATACCTTGGGAGTTATATATGAACGAGGGCTTATCGGAATTTATCATGACTGGTATGACTTCTTCTCTCATATGCTCAATATATACTTATCTGGATTACTGTGGCTTGGTAACGTATCAAGGACAACTGTTTGTCGTTTACAGGAAGTTGCAGTATTCTTGCCACTCATTTTTTGTGGTTGTGAATTTTAATTATTAATCTTGTATTCTCTACTCTTTTGGCTGTAAATGCAAGGACCATCAAAAAGGAAAATTTTGCTCTATTATTAGTGACTTTGTGAAGAATTAACGAAGTGTCATATTAAAGGCAACCACTGATCAAATATTACTTTTCCTTTCTATGTTAGTTTGCTCTTGTACTTCTGGTTTGGATATAGTAGTTAACGCATTAACCTTAGAGGATACTAAACTCGGGATCTTTGTGTGAGGCCTTCAATATCAGAGGGTTTAAAGTTAATTAAGCATATGCTCGCAACATACCTATATAGAGCAATATAAGTTGCTGCCTTGGGTTTCAACACCAAATTTTTAAGTCTCGGTGGAAATGGAGGAAGGAATATCAATCCTATGTCACGTTTTGATCAAATTACAATAACAACCCAGTAATAATCTCACTAGTGGGATCTGGGGAGGGTGGAGTGTACGCAGACCTTTCCCCTACCCATGAGGGTGGAGAGGCTACATTTTGATCAAATTGTTTTGTCTAATTTTGTCTCTTCGTAAGGAGATCAAACTGTGCATCGTACATTATACAATAATTTTCTCGTCCTCTTATCCTACTGAAATTGTGATTCAGGTGTGAAGCATTCTCTACGTACCCAAGGACTTACGATCTCATTCATGCTCATGGTCTTTTCAGTTTATACAAGGATAAGTAAGTATTCCATTTTTCCTTTTCTTGTACTTTAGCATTTCAAGCTGTTCCTTTTCTTGTACTTTAGCATTTCAAGCTGTTCCTTGTTGAGATCAAGAGCCTTATATAGTATTATGACTCTTGAGAGTTGGGCTGGAGTCGATCTCTTTAATGGAGTTCGTATTGTAAGCCCTGCCTAATTGGCTCAGTGGTGACTTGAATTGCACGTCACTAATATTTGCTGGTTTCCTCCTTCAGAACTGAATGATCTGAATTGGTTGTAAATAAAGAATAAGTCGGAGTATTAGTGTGGTTAAGCCAAACATCTTCAAGTTACGCCCTCTGTCCCAATTTATATTAGTACGACACTCTTCTAGTTTTAGTACGTTCCAAATGTTTGAAATCAATCCATTTCTATGCAACCTTTACAACTTTCAAAAGATCAAAATCATTAAATTATTCAACTTTTAAGCTTTAATGTGATGTTTCCTTATCAACCTAACCATTCAACTATTACTTAAATATTTTATCTTCTTTATCACCAATATAATGTATAAGTCAAATTAAGCTAAGAGCATACATTTTATTGCTTCTTTTGAATCCCACTGTTAAGCTGAACTTTATGCTATTAGCAAAACTATTATATAAGAGCTTCTCTAATTGTATTAAGAGTGAGGAGATATGTTAAACTCAATAACATGTTTGGAGGGGTTGGCTGGATTATCCAATGCTAAAGCAATAGGGTGTGGTATGCTTCACCTTGACTCAAATACTTGGAGATGGGTTAGGTAACTAGAAAAGGTCTGTCCCATTAGTATTAGCTAAAAGTTTTAAGTGGCTAAATATTTACTGAATACATCCCAATTTGCTGACCTGTTGTTGCTGTTAGCATTGATTTGTGTTGTGCTTTTGGCCAAGTTAGTGTTTTAACACTCCTCTGTTGACTTTCTTTTATGAATTCATTTAGGTGCGACTTTGAAGACATTCTCTTAGAGATGGACCGTATTTTGCGGCCAGAAGGCGCTGTTATTATGAGGGACGATGTAGATGTGCTAATTAAGGTGAAGAAGATAATAGGAGGTATGAGATGGGACTTTAAATTGATGGATCATGAAGACGGCCCCCTTGTTCCCGAGAAAATACTTGTAGCAGTCAAAAAGTATTGGACTGTTGGTGATAATAATACCACATTCACACGATAAGATGCTCGCGAAGATGGTGCTCTGATCAATGTATTTGCAATGGATTCGGAGAAACATAAGTTCAGTTATCAATGGTATTTGGTGGCTAAGGAATTTTTGGTCGAGGAGGTACTCTCCTTAATGTATGTGTTTTAACTTTCTATTGATGGATCCATAAATATGAACACTTGCATTCATTTATTCCTCACTAGTTGATGAGTCCTGAATCTTCTGATGTATTCTTAGGAGCATTTTCTTCCTTCAAAACAGATGTTGTAATGTGTTCAATTCATTTTTGTATATGTAGATATTTTCTGCTTTACTTCAACAACAACAACTACCCAGTAAAATCCTATCAGGTGGGGTCTGGGGAGGGTAATGTGCATGTCACGACCCATTTTTTGAACAAGCCGGGACTGGCACTCGATCACTAAACATGACCGAGCGAACCATTTCTGCTTATCAAATCTATTATAACTTCAAACTTTATATGCAACAAGGCGATACTCTAACCAAATACTTTTGTTTAATTTAAATATTTAAATATTTAAATAAATCAACTCCAAAACTTTATTCATAGTAACCAATGAAATATTGCTAAGTTATTATCAAAACATCTGAATCTTAACCCAACGACTATGTCTATGAAGCCTCTACTGATAAACTGACGCACTGCTTAGGACATGAGATTTCCTGGTCAGTTCTCTAAGTAACAAGGAACTAAATAAATAAAGACGACTCTAAAGAATACTCCACGAACAAAAACGGAGCTCACCAATAGCACTGGAAGAGAAGGAAGTCCTAACTCGTAGCCTGCTCGCCTGCAAATCAGGTTCCTACGTTGTACCGCAGACCAACGTAGGTTTCCAAAAGAGAACGTCAGTACCATCCATTGTACTCAGTGAGTCTCAACAATATGGGGCAAAACTCTAATAACATATATATTATGAACAAAGATTATAAATGCATGTAAAACATAAAGCTTATAAGAATAATTCTAAATAATTGCATAATAGCAGTTTATAAATATTTTAAAAGAATTTCTTTTCTTTTTCTTTCAAAAAAAAATACTTCACTTTATACTTTGGGAGTTCCAACTATCCTGACTTAATTCTGTCTCAGTCACCGTGTGATCGGCACGGGTTCGATCCCAACCTGATCGAATAGGCCCAATCCACGAGGTGCCACTCGCTTCATGGTTCTCAGCGCTCATGTATCATACCTTAGCATGGCTAAGTAATTTCTCAGCAACGAGACCCTTGGCTCGTGTGCTCCCTACTTTAGTACAAGTAGTTTCAGGAAGTCAGCGCCTTGGTCAGGACCCTCGGCCTGGACGATGACCCCTTCTCAGAATAAAGGATACTGCCAAAAATANAAAACATTCGTCCTCGAATGTTGCTAGGGCCTTATTCTTAAGCTAACAATCATTCCTTAGGTCCTTGAACCTCTTACGTTTTCTTAGCACTACTCACTTTCCAAGGGACTCATTGGCTAACTCCCTAAATTTTCAAAAATTTCGGCAGAGTTTCCCTTGTAAATTGGACTATCCAAAAAAAATATTTCTGTCACAAATACCACAACTACATCAACAACAACCAAATATACCATAACAGGCCATTTATAGGCACCATACGCGGATCATAAATTAATTACTCACACTCTGGCAAGGAGGTACCACAATAACTAACAAGAATCTAAAGCACAACAACTTTAGCACAACTAAATCACTTTAATGAATTAAATATACTACGACATAAACTAAATTACTACGACAACTAAGTATAATCTAGGAAAGACAGAAACGCTTTTTAACTTATATTTAATAAATAAAATATAAATGTCAACCCAAACTTAGGTTCACATACCTTTTTCCTCAAATAAATATGGGTATTTCTTTCTCATATCTTCCTCGACTTCCCACGTAGCCTCTTTTGAATCATGGTTAGTCCACAAAACTTTTACCGATGCTAAATATTTTGTTCTCAACTTCCTTACTTGCCTATCGAGAATTTTTATAGGAACCTCTTCATAAGTCAAACATTCTTTAATTTCTATCNAAAACTTCTTCTTGTGACTTTTCAAGTCTAAATCTTTTATACATACTCATATTGGTATCCTTAAATGTAAGGCATGTCATAAGAATGAAATAGACATTCAAAAGTATTTATAAAGGTTCTTGATCCTTCATGAATTTTCAACATGAAAATGGCATATATGAATAACATAAAAATTCGAAATTTATTTATATATATCCAAATAATCATCTAAACTTTAGCTAGAAAATAATTTTAAGCTAATAGGTACTTACAACTCCAATTAAGTACAAAGAATAACATAAAAAACTGAAATTTATGCACATATGTCCANCATCATGAATGTACTTTCTAAGCATAGACACATGAAAGACAGGATGAACAGAGGACAACTCAATGGGTAGTGCTAGCTTATAAGCCACGTTTCCTTTCTTTTCTAGAATTTCATAAGGTCCGACAGATCTAGGGCTAAGTTTCCCTTTCTTACCAAACCTCATAACTCCTTTCATTGGTGAAACTTTCAAAAACACCTTATCACCAACCATGAACTCTAACTCACGATGCCTCTTGTCGAAATAAGACTTTTGACTACTCTGAGCCGCTTTAAGTCTTTCTCAATTAGCTGAACTTTCTCCAAGGCCTCACAAACAAACTCTGGACCAATCAACGGCACCTCTGCTGGTTCAAACCAATCCACTAGAGACCTACATCTCCGCCCATATAACGCTTCATAAGGAGCCATACCAATGCTGGCCTAATAGTTGTTATTGTACGCAAATTCTATAAGTGCCAAGTGATCATCCCAATTACCTCCAAAATCTATAACACACGCACGCAACATATCTTCGAGAGTCTGAATGGTCCTTTCTGCCTGGCCATCAGTCTGTGGGTGAAAAGCGGTGCTTAAATTGACCTTGGTACCTAATCTTCTCTGAAATGCCTGCCAAAAATGCGTCGTGAACTGAGGGCCTCTGTCAGATATGATTGAAACTGGAGTACCATGCAATCGGACTATTTCTTTGATGTACAACTGCGCATACTACTCTGCGGAATCTGTCGTCTTTACTGGTAGGAAATACGCGGACTTTGTCAGTCGGTATACAATAACCCAAATTGAATCATGTTTACGGTATGTGCGAGGTAGACCTACTACAAAATCCATATTAATCATCTCCCACTTCCACTGTGGCATCTCTATGTCTTGAGCTAGGCCACCAGGCCTCTGATGCTCGGCTTTGACTTGCTGGCAATTCAAACATTTAACCATATGATCTGCTACTTGTTTCTTCATGCCTTTCCACCAATATAACTCTTTCAAATCTAGATACATTTTGGTAGCACCTGGGTGGATAGAGTACCTCGAACTGTGAACTTCTTCCATTATGGCCATCCTAAGACCATCTACATCAGGCACACATAACCGATCATTCAACTTCAAAACTCCGTCACTTCCTAGAGTGAAAGCAGTAATTTCTTTGCTTCTGACTCCTTCTTTTAATTTCACGAAGTATGGATCTTCGTCTTGCTTAGCCTTAACATGCGCAACAAGGGAGGATTGCGCTAAGGCATAAGCAGTCATATCTCCTTCTTCGGTCTCATCCAATCTAATTCCATCATTTGCTAGTTTTTGAATTTCTCGACCCAAATGTCGCCTTTGTACTGCAAGATGGGCCAAGAAACCCATTGACTTCCGACTAAGTGCATCCGCTACCACATTAGCTTTGCCCGGGTGATAAAGGATATTGATGTCATAATCTTTCAATAGCTCGAGCCACCTTCTCTGTCTCAAATTTAGTTGTTTTTGCTTGAAAATGTACTAGAGGCTTTTCNTATTATTATTTTACTTAACTAATAATCAATAATACCTACTTTTAATAATTAATAATATTAAAATTATTAATATTCCCTAATTGTATAGCCACTTATTTATAAATAAAGATGTAACTCAGAATTACTCACAGGGATTTAAATTCGTAATAGAAGTATAATTTAAGGGGAAAATTAAATTCTATATTTAGCGAGTCTTGAAATTTATTTAAATTTGAGGAGTGCTACAATCTTCCCTCTTTAAAAAAAACATTCGTCCTCGAATGTTGCTAGGGCCTTATTCTTAAGCTAACAATCATTCCTTAGGTCCTTGAACCTCTTACGTTTTCTTAGCACTACTCACTTTCCAAGGGACTCATTGGCTAACTCCCTAAATTTTCAAAAATTTCGGCAGAGTTTCCCTTGTAAATTGGACTATCCAAAAAAAATATTTCTGTCACAAATACCACAACTACATCAACAACAACCAAATATACCATAACAGGCCATTTATAGGCACCATACGCGGATCATAAATTAATTACTCACACTCT
>MU788082.1:17684-42233 GCA_026770625.1 Nicotiana glauca | reverse complement strand
TCCATTATGGCATAAGCATTATGTGAGCAGACTAAAAGTATACCTGTAATAACTTCTGCAGATGCCTCTGCACTCTGACGATCAAGTGTAGCAAACAAACGGGGTTGTCCCCCTCCCTGAGTAACTCGGTCTCCACCTCTGCCTGCTCCATGCCCGATCTGATTATGAGAACCACGAGCCTGAGGTGCAGTAGCTGAGGAACTAGAAGGACGAGTTGATCCACTACTGCAATTACGTTGCAACTTTGGACAGTTGGCCTTTATATGACCAATATCTCCACAGTGGTAGCAACCATGAAACCCGGGCTTGCACTGACCTCAATGTTGCCGCTTACATGTTCCACAAAGACCTTGTTGGTGTGAATGTTGCTCAACATGACTCTAGTTATGTGAAGATGATTTCCTAAAATTTTGATTCTAGCGAGACTAATTTTCATAACTCTGAGTACGTCTGAAGGAAGACCCACCACCAGACTGATGACTGGATAGAGCTGGTGCTAATGACTCCTTATTAGAGGAATCCCTTCCACCTCCGCTGGATGTACCATTAAACTTGCCCGCTATCCGGGCTTTCTTGTTTTGTTCTTTTTCTTCTCTCATTTGTTTTCTGTCTTTTTCGAAGTGCTTGGCAAATCCCACAATAGAGGAGAAGGCTGTCATCCCTACAGCTGCTGCTGATGTCGTATCCTTAATGTGGTAAGCTAAACTGCCAACAAACCTGCGAATCTTTGCTCTTTCTGTCTTAACCATGTGAGGAGCATGCTTAGCCAAACTTATGAATTCCATGTAGTACTCTTGCACAGTTTTATTCCCTTGCTTGAGCTGTTCAAACTTTGTAGCCTTAGCTTCCCTATCATCTTCTGGGATAAAGTTAGCCATGAAGGCCTCTTCAAATTCTTCCCAAGTAGGCGGACCATCATCTTCATCTCTTTCATTTTCCCACATCTCAAACCAAGTGTCGGCCACATCTCTAAGCTGGTAAGCAGCCAACTCCACAGCTTCATCATCAAATGCTTTCATTACTCGGAGGGCTTTCTTGACACCCTCCAGCCACAACATCGGATCTTCATCAACTATAACACCATAGAACACTGGAGGACTCAACTTTAAAAATTCATTTACTCTTGAGGACTCAGAATTGTTCTGTCTATTTGATTGAGGTGGAATCTCATCTCTTCTCTCGTTCTGGTTGGCCATAAAGGCTTTAAACATCTCCATAGCACTGTTGACTGCATTAAACATCTGACCCACCTCTGGGGATATGGTTGTTTGAGCCGGAGCCATTATTGGGGGCGGTACTGGATCCTGAGGTACTGGATCATTATGCTTCACCCCTTCCTCATGTTCAACCCGGGGTACTTGAACCCCTTTTGTGGATTTACTCTTCCTTTTCTCGGTTGAATCCTTTTTAGTTCTGCCTTGGGCCAAAATAGTATGAGCAGCATATTGAGTGTCGGTGTCAGAGTTGCGAGTACGAGCCATTTCAACGAGTCTTAAGGAAACAAATACATTAGATAGTTTCTTAGAGGTAGGCTCTACTGCACGATCTAAAGTATGAAAAAATTAAGACTTTTCCTAATTGCTTGTAGCCTCATGTTTATAAGTATGGTGCGCTTCATACCCATAAATAAGACTCTACTAACACGGCTTCATAGACCCCTAGGACTCCATAAACCTGAGGCTCTGATACCAAGTTTGTCACGACCCATTTTCTGAACAAGCCGGGACCGGCACTCGATCACTAAACATGACCGAGCGAACCATCCCTGCTTATCAAATCTATTATAACTCTAAACTTTATATGCAACAAGGCAATACTCTAACCAAATACTTTTGTTTAATTTAAATATTTAAATAAATCAACTCCAAAACTTTATTCATAGTAACCAATGAAATACTACTAAGTTATTATCAAAACATCTGAATCTTAACCCAACGACTATGTCTATGAAGCCTCTACTGATAAACTGACGCACTGCTCAAGACATGAGATTTCCTGGCCAATTCTCTAAGTAACAAGGAAATAAATAAATAAAGACGACTCTAAGGAATACTCCACGAACAAAAGCGGAGATCACCAATAGCACTGGAAGAGAAGGAAGTCCTAACTCGTAGCCCGCTCGCCTGCAAATCTGGTTCCTACATTGTACCGCAGACCAACGTAGGTTCCCAAAAGAGAACGTTAGTACCATCCATTGTACTCAGTGAGTCTCAACAACAGGGGGCAAAACTTTAATAACATATATATTATGAGCAAAGGTTATAAATGCATGTAAAACATAAAGCTTATAAGAATAATTCTAAATAATTGCATAATAGCAGTTTATGAATATTTTAAAAGAATTTCTTTTCTTTTTCTTTCAAAAAAAATACTTCACTTTATACTTTGGGAGTTCCAACTATCCTGACTTAATTCTGTCCCAGTCACCGTGTGATCAGACAGGTTCGATCCCAACCTCATCGAATAAGCCCAATCCACGAGGTGTCTCTCGCTTCATGGTTCTCAGCGCTCATGTATCATACCTTAGCATGGCTAAGTAATTTTTCAGCAACGAGACCCTCGGCTCATGTGCTCCCTACTTTGGCACAAGTAGTTTTAGGAAGTCAACGCCTTGGTTAGGACCCTCGGCCTGGACGATGACCCCTTCTCAGATAAAGGATACTCCCAAAAATCTTTTCTTTCTAAAACTTATTCTTGTGACTTTTCAAGTCTAAATCTTTTGTACATACTCATATTGGTATCCTTAAATGTAAGGCATGACATAAGAATGAAATAGACATTCAAAAGTCTTTGTAAAGGTTCTTGATCCTTCATGAATTTTCAACATGAAAATGGCATATATGAATAACATAAAAATCCAAAATTTATGCATATATATCCAAATAATCATCTAAACTTTAGCTAGAAAATAATTCTAATCTAATAGGTACTTACAACTCCAATTAAGTACAAAGAATAACATAAAAATCTAAAATTTATGCACATATGTCCAAATAATCATCGAAACTTTAGCTAGAAAATAATTCTAAGCTAATAGGTACTTACTACTCCAATTAAGTATATATGAACTCTTTTATGCAATTCATCAAACACCTTGTGTGCGTGCTTTTGTGAGTTAAACCACTTTAGTAGAGGGTTATATCAACTCACCTCAAAATTTCTCGAGCCAATACGTAGACTCCGGTCCAATTTATACCTGTCAAATAATTGATTCTACAACAACGAGTGCATTTTAAATAAATTTTAAGGTTTGACTCCTAAACATGTAATTTACTGTTGATTTGGAGGAAGAAGGGGATTAGCTATTCAATTATTACCTATTACCACTGTAGGATAATTGGCAATAGGAAAATTTACCTTCCTGAGTTTAAGAATTAGTGATTGGTAAGAACCCTAGAATTTTCCGTTGGTTGCTTGAGTATTTTCGTTGGGACGTGCTTATGCTTCTTAGACGCAGAAGTCTGCTTGGAGTTTGTTTTTTTTTATTTTGAGAAGAAGTCTGCTTGGGTTTCTTTTCGTTGAAGTTTTAAGGCTTTAAGGCTTCTTACACTTTTCAATAGATTTGGGCTTAAAGTGCTTTGATTATTTTATCCATTATTATTATTATTATTATTATTTTACTTAACTAATAATCAATAATACCTACTTTTAATAATTAATAATATTAAAATTAATAATACTTTTTCCCTGTCTCTCCAAAAACCTCTCGGCACACGCTAACGTGGATCAGCTAACGTACGCCTAGAAGCCATGGGAGGGAGAGGCCGACCAAAGAAAAATCAGCAGCATAATGTGGTGGAAGAACAACGATCATCGGAAGCTAGGAAAGCAGTACTTGAACTGTTTGTATCACCAAAAGGAGTTCAAATTGAGGATCGAGCTGAAAATCTCACTCCGAGGAACATGCAGAGTGAGTCGAGCAAAGAGGATGCAGATTTACTAGGAAGCAAGGATAAATTGAAGACAATTGTAGCTACACCTGCAGCTAATCAAGCTCTAGGAAGCGGATCTGGGACTAGGAAAACTCAAGAGCAAGCAAGGAGCACAAGCAGCAATGGACAGTACCATACAATAGTCGCACTGTTGAGAAACACAAAGATGCTAAACCAGCGGAAGTGAAGTCGAACCAATCATGGGCAAATGTGGTCGCAGGAAATAAGCTTGCTATGAAGGGGATGAACTTGCAGTTTGTAGCCCCAATTGTTCAAAATGGAGAAAAAGTAGCAAAATTAGAAGCTGAGGATGTCGAGCAGGGGAATGAAAAATGGGGATTTGCAATTGTACTCTATGTGATAGGGGATTCACCAACCATTGGAGCTATGGAAAGGTTCTTAAGCTTAGTGGGAAATTTCTCAAAGAAGCCACAGATCTACTACCATAATGAGGGATATTTTGTGATTAGATTCAGTTACTTGGAGGAAAGGGACCAAATACTATACTCTGGGCCTCACACAGTGAATAACAAACCTATAATTATGAAGGCTTGGATTGAAGACTTCAATGTACATGATGAGGTGCTGAAGATGATTCCACTATGGGTAAGATTTCCAAACTTGCCTTTAAATTGCTGGAGCATGAAAACACTCAGTAAGATAGGAAGTATTTTGGGAAACCTAGTGTATGCAGATGAATGCACCACTGGGTCTGTGAGAATCTCATATGCACGTATGTTAATTGAAATGGACATAACTAAACCTCTACCTAGATGTGTAAAAGTGCAGGATCCTAAAGGGAAACTAATTCAACAGGAGGTAGCTTATGACTGGGAACCAACATATTGTGCTAAATGCCTGAAATAGGACATGATTGTGCTGCAGTAAGAAAGGAACAAACACAAAGAGTGGTTCAACACAAGAAAGTAACTACAGGAAAACAGATGTGGGTAAGAGCAGATAGGAATGGAACAAATGACAAGAAAGCACCAACTCAAAAGGTATCAATAGAAACACCCCAACAGGGTGAGTTTGTACAAACAGGAAATGAAGTGCAAGAAAAGGAAGAAAGATGAATTACAGTTCTTGGCAAATCAGCAGCAAAGGCATCTAAGGCAAAACAAAATGAGGAGCAGGGAACAACATGTAAGCAGGAAGCTCAAAGCATGCATAAAAAACTCAACTATGATGCACCAGGTCCAAGCAATATGCAAGTGAGATTTCTAGGGGAACAAGAGACTTTTTATAAACCTCTTTTCATACCAATATGAGTGTGATAACTTGGAATGTGAGGGTATTGAATAAAAACTACAAGCAAAATGAGGTAAGTGAGTTCATAAAAAGTAACAATAAAGCAATTATACCTCTAGTTGAACACAGAGTAAAGGAGAACAGAGAAAATGAAATAACAAAAAAAATAGCACATGGTTGGCAATGGATATCAAATGCTAGTCCAAACTATAAAAGCAGAATATGGGTATTATGGAATCCTAGAATTTATAAGTTTGATGTGGAAGAGGTTGATGAGCAGTTGATTCATGGGCAAATCAGAATTATATCGAAGGCAACCACCTTTGGTTTCTCAGCAATATATGGGCTGCATAATCTAAAAGATAGGCTAAATTTGTGGAGAAAGTTAAGGCAAATACGCGGCACACAACATGGTCCATGGCTTGCAATGGGGGACTACAATGCTATTCTTCAGACACAGGATAGACAGCATGGTACTGAGGTGCAAGATATTGAAACAAGAGATTTTAAGGAATTCATGTTTGACACTGTTATGCATGAGCTTTTGTATGTGGGAAGGAGCTATACCTGGACCAATAATCACACTTACAGTAGAATAGATAGGGGCCTGGTGAATGCAGCATGGATGGTGATGATGCCAAATATGAAAGTGCAGGTATTAGAACCACTGATATCTGATCAATCACCTCTAAATTTAATGATAGCACAAGTGCAGGGGAGGAAGATTAGACCATTCAGATTCCTAAATTGTATAGCTGAACATAACCGGTTCCTCCAGAAAGTGGAACATGCATGGAAGGAAAGGAGTAAGGGGGCATGATGCAAATAGTATGGAACAAACTTAAGAAGGTAAAGGAGGTTATCAAAGATATCAACACAAAGCACTACAAAGGAGCAGTTGAGAGAATAAAAAGGATCAGGGAGGACCTTCAGACAACACAAGAAGAGATGAGGGAAAAAGCTCTCAAAGGTGATCTAGAAAAATGGATTCTGATTGAGGAAAGTATATATAGACAGAGATCAAGAGTACAACGGCTAAAGCTGGGAGATTCAAACTCAGGTTATTTCTTTGCTCAGATGAAAAACAGAAATAATATGAATGGGATTTAAGTCTTAACTAATGACATGGGGGTCCAGCTAGTGTTGGAAGATGATATTGAGGAAGAAATCATGGGGTACTATAAGAAGCTATTGGGAACAAGTGCTGAAAGCTTACCAGCTATTAATCCAAATGACATGAAAATGGGGCCAGTGCTGAGCAGGGAACAACAACTGCTGCTAATCAAGCAAGTATCAGAGGAAGAGATATGGGAAGCAATGAAGGAGATTAATGATCTTAAAGCCCCTGGATATGATGGGCTAAATGTTGTTTTCTTCAAGAAATCCTAGCCAATTATTGGGCAGGATGTGATGAAGGCTGTTCAAGAATTCTTTTAGTTAAACTAGATGTTTAGACCTATAAACTGCACTGCAATTACCCTAATACCTAAAGTTAGGAATCCTGCCAGTATTAAGGAATATAGACCTATTTCATGCTGTACAGTCTTGTACAAGGTGATATCAAAGATACTTACCAAGAGACTCCAGGGTGTAATGGACTTTCTGATTGATAATTCACAGCCAGCATTTGTCCCAGGCAGAGTAATTACAGACAATATAATTCTAAGTCATGAACTGGTGAAGGGATATAGGAGGAAAGAGGTGTCACCTAGATGTATGATGAAGTTGGATATGCAAAAAGCCTATGATTCAATAGAATTGGCCTTTATGGAACAGATACTACATGCACTTGCCTTCCTAGAACAGTTTGTAAGATGGATCATGACATGTATGAGAACTGTGACATATACAATTATGATAAATGGTGCCTTAACTAAACCATTTGATGCAAGGAAGGGACTGAGACAAGGAGATCCACTTTCACCCTTCCTTTTTGCAATTGCAATGGAGTATTTGACAAGGAAATTAAATAGGCTGACAGGAATTCCAAATTTCAACTTCCACCCCAAGTGTGCTAAGATGCAAATCTTGCAACTTGGATTTGCTGATGATATTTTACTGTTTTGCAGGGGAGACATTGGCTCAGTTCAGATATTATTTCAATGCTTCATGGAGTTCTCACATGAATCTGGATTGAAGATCAAAAAGAACAAGTGCTCAATTTACTTTGGAGGAGTCACACAAGATGAGCAGGAGGAGATCCTAGAATTTTTAGGAATTCAAAAAGGAGACTTACCAGTCAGATATCTCGGTGCACCATTGAGCTCTAAAAGAATATCTATAACACAGTGCCAGCCACTCATTGACAAAATAATGGGGAGAATTTCTTCATGGACTGCAAAGTTTCTGTCATACGCAGGAAGGATTCAACTCATTAAAAGTGTTCTCTTTTCCATTCAGACTTATTGGGCCCAAATATTGTACTTCCAAAGAAGATCATAAAACTTATTGAGGCAATATGCAGGAGCTTCTTATGGACTGGAGAAGGGACAGTGTCAAAAAAAGCTCTCTTAGCATGGGAAAAGGTATGCCTCCCTAGGGCTGCAGGTGGCTTCAACATCATGAACATAACTCTATGGAAGAAAGCTGCCATTTGTAAGCAATTTTGGAACCTATGTAAAGACAAGAAGAAGCTATGGGTACAGTGGGTGCATGGGTACTACATCAGAGGAAGAAGCATCTGGACAGTGCAGTTACATCAAGCCTCATGGGTGGTTGACAAAATCATGAAGGCACAGAGGACAATAAGAGAAGCAGGATTCGGCCAGGATGAATTTGCAAATTTGAAGACCTGTTCTATCAAGCGAATATACCATAGGCTACGAGGCACTTTTGAGAAAGTAAGCCGGAGAAAACTAGTGTGTCAAAATGGTGGCTGCCCTAGATGGAATTTTGTACTAACCATGACAGCACATGGAAGACTCTATACTAAGGATAGGCTGCAGAAATGGGGAGTGGTAGTTGATCAAGACTGCATTTTATGCAACAATGACAAAGAAACCATCCAACACTTATTCTTTGAGTGTTCATATGGGAAAGCATTATGGAGTAAACTGCTAGAATGGCAAGGTATTAACAGGCATGTTACAGGATGGGAAGAAGAATTAAAATGGGCAAAAAAATGGACCAAGAGAAGAAATAGGAAAACTGAACTATACAAAATGGTTCTAGCTGCAGCAATCTACTATGTGTGGTAGGAAAGGAATGGTAGAATATTTCAAAATAAGAAGAGAAGATGGGAGATAGTCTGCAAAAGGATAGTCCAAGAAGTTCACTGTCGTAGTAATAGGAGTATAGAAAATATTGTCCATAGTTTAAACTAGTATCCAGTGTAACAGATAATGCATAGGGGAAAGGGGTAAAACTAGCTTGTTAGGTAAATATGTAAGGGTTTAATTTACTTGTAAATATTTCCCTGGTAAATGAAAGATTTAATTATCAAAAAAAAAAACTTTAAGTCACAAAATAAAAAAATTATTAATATTCCCTAATTGTATAGCCAGTTATTTATAAATAAAGATGTAACTCAGAATTACTCACAAGGGTTTAAATTCGTAATAAAAGTATAATTTAAGGGAGGAAATTAAATTCTATATTTAGCGAGTCTTGAAATTTATTTAAATTTGAGGAGTGCTACAGTGTACGCAGACTAGGAGCGGCAAACATGCGGGTCGGGTCGGGTCGGATCGGTATATAGTTCGGGTCGAAAACGAGTAATGAAAAAACGGATCAATTATCCGACCCGGCCCATATTTAATACAGATAAAAAACAGGTTAATCGGCGGATAATATGAGTTACCCATATTATCCATGACTTCTTGTATATGATCTTTTTTGGGGAGAATTTTTAGTCTCCCTAACTTGAGGAACCCCAAATTTGAGGCTTTACAAATGTAAAAGTTAGACTCATCGGTTATCCATTGGTTACTCACGAGTTATCCATTTTCTAAATGGATAATATGGTTCTTATCCATATTTGATCTGTTTTTAAAAAGTTCATTATCCAACCCATTTTTTAGTGGATAATTTGGGTGGTTAACTGTTTTCTTTGAACCATTTTGCCACCCCTAACGCAGACCTTACCCCTAACCAGTAAAATCCCACCAGGTGGGTAGCTTTTAAAATTAAAAAATCTCTTGATTTGTGACAAATTTACTTTAATAATAATAATTTATTAAACACATTTTTCATTTTCAATCCTCCACTATCAAGGTTTCCTTAAATTTTCCACCCAGTGCTAACTTAAAATAAGAAGAAATGACCAAATTAATTTAATCCTGGCATTAACGATGGTAGTTACACAGAAATGAGAAAAATTATGTAGTTTGAAGGTTAACTGTAAGTACCAAAATGAATATTTACCCAGTGTTTTAAAAGGCATGGGCACAAGGCGATGCGTTTTATATATGCCTCACCGAGGCGTAAGGCCCATAGGTATTTGATTTTTAATCTTTTATAAAATAATATAATTACAGTAAATATTTATAAAATGGTAAAATTGAATAAAAAATAAAGTGTATATATATACACACACACAATCTATTATACGCTACTTAGAAGCTCCTCAAATAACTTGATTCGAAAAGAATAAAGTTTTCTACATGAAGGAGCAAAAGGATGACTAACCTGCAATTTGAATTTGCTGCTATGAAGGAGAATGGAGTTCTTTTTGTATTTGTAAAAAAAAAATGAATATTCATTGTTTTTAGGAGATATTAGCAGACTAGCGGGAAAGACCATGAATTGGGGGCTTCAATCAATAAAAAAAAGGTCTTAATTTTTAAATTTAATGCATTTCAGTTCTTTTTTAAAACTTTTGAGTAATTACCAAGTTGAATTTTGAGAATTTGGGTATTATATGAAGGACTTATTCAACAAATTTTGCTTTAATTTGAAAAAATCTGTAGCGCTTACGCCTCACTAAAAAATACGCCCCGAACGCCCGGGTGTACGCCTCTTGAGACTTCCGCCCCACACCATCGCCCCAGGGCTCGCCCGGGAAACGCCTTTTAAAACACTGTATTTGCCAAACAATTGAGAGACGTAAATCGTGTTTCTAATTTCTGAAGACCGGCCTATAATTGTGTAAGATCTAACAGTTCAGATTGTCAGCTGTCACCTTGAAAAAGAAAAAGACAACTCATTGATCTGACCAAGTAATTTCTATGATCCTCATGTCACATTCAAATCAGTATTATAAACACTAGACAGCATTGCAATGTTCTGTCAAGAAGAGACCAAAAACAATGACATAATAAATTCAGATAGAAGCATAATTTACAAAACATTTTTCTAAGGTACATAGTTAATATAACTCAACTGGAGATCAGTAACTTATGATAACAAAATAGAGGTTTATAATTACACAATTATCACCACTTAACCAATAAAACCTCTCCGCGACGGACTCAGAGCCCAAAGCAGACTATGGTAGAGAATATTCAGAAGGAAAAAAAAAACATCACTTGGATGCATACAATCCATTGCCAGACAGCAAATTATGGGAAACCAGATTATGACAAAAGGAAAGGCATTATTTGCCCTTTTTTTCTTTTTCCAACCTCAAAAAGAAAACCAGTAATACAACAATATATGCAGAAACATATATACAAATTACTGAGAAAGGCAAATACGGGTGTAAAATTGCAGTGGTACATACTTTCAAAACATGCACTAACAGTTCTGTTAGTCATCCTTGCAATCTTTATCAGGCCGAGCTTCATAACCCCCTTCTGGTCTCTTCACAAGTGCATATGGCATGTACGTACCAAGTATCCTATCCCACGTCACAAAGAAGGGTTGTGAAAAGTTATACTTGCTTCCGTAAAGTTGGTGATGAACGTCGTGGTACGCTGAGTTGTTCTTAAAGACGATATGGAACAGGTTTCCCGGTAGCCATAGTCCACAATGATCATCGACTGTCTTGATGGTCGCAAACGAGAAAAAGAAGATAGAAGCTCGAGGAGACATGCCTGAGAAAAGGAAAGCTAGGGCCCCACCGATAGTGTCAAGTATCAGACCCTCTAAAGGGTGATTGTACAAAGCTCCGAATGCATATGGAACAACTAGCCGGTGATGCTGAGAATGGATATGCTTGTATAAGAACTTGTTTTGATGCATGTAGCGATGCATAAAATATTGCCAAGTATCTAACACCACCATTCCAATGAAGAACTGTCTAGCAAGAACAAGTAAGCTAGCCTGTTGATTTCCACCAGATTCTCCATCATTACCTGTGACCTGTTCCGGAAAAATTGAATTTAGTGAACAAGAATAAAATATCAAACTTGCATCCAGAAACGCATTGACATATAAACACAAATAATAAAAAGTCTGTACGAAAAATATTAGAGGAGAGAGCACAAGTGGAATAAGATATAAAATGGACCTAGAAAAATCACTTGATTGTGGATTGACCAAGAATGATTTCATTTTGCAATCAGCTAAAAGACATTCCAAAAGCCAAGGTCCGATAACCATCTCCGAACCATATGACGTTGGACTAGATGTTCGCTTAAAGAATTAACGCAAGCCAAACTCCAGGTGGCTGCTATATGTCATAACAGCTCAAGTGGGGGATGTATTCATTAAGCTGCATGTGTGAAACTAAAGAAATTAGAAACTACACTATTGATAATATAAGTTAGGACCAATAACTCCAAAGTGTAGTTTGAACCCACATGGGCACAAAAGAACAAGTCAACTGCCTCATTTTGAGGTCGCGGAAGTTTAGCAGAATGCAGATATGTTGTAAATACAATGAACTATCTTACACATAATACTGGAGTAATGGTTACTAATAGAGTAAATCTCTCACTTGTTAGTTGTCACCACTTCATCTCTATCAATGTTGACATCAATCCAAGGATGCACTGGTTTCTCTTTCCTCTCCTTTGATGGGCAGGAACAACTTCCTCCTATAAAAGATCCAAGCTTATATGCTGAGCTAGGAGAGTTATATTCTTCTTCAAACTCTCAACAGTAGCAAACCACTGAAAATCCCTCGTTGGTTACCTTTTCAATAATCCAAACGTACAGTTAAGAGGGCTAGTTCCGGGCAGCCTATTTTCTTGTTAAGCACTCTTTTTTTTCTACTGACAAAGAATAAACTCTAACTAAACAGAGATCGAAGACATTATCCCTTGCTAGTGCTTCTAATTACCACCACCAAAGTTTAGCAACAGAAACAACGAACTCTATGTATCTTTCATCCTTCCAAGTACATCACAATATTAAATACTCATTTTATGCTACCAAAGGAGGGATAAGGCGAGGGGGAGAGGATAGCCTAATGGACCAATGTCTCTACACCAATATGAAAAACAGCTCAATCCAGACAAGAAAGGAAGGAGGGAAATAGAAAATCATTGATCGCTAAATTCTTCATAGATGCATCACTGTTATATTGAAGCTGCCCTCTCCTCCAGACTCGCTTTCTCTCACACATAACACTAATTTTCTTGGAAACGAATATTCTAGCGTCAACTTATCGGGGCTTCTTCAACATAAAGTGTTTAATAGAGCACCCCGACACATCTAGACACACAAAAACACCGAAAAGATGAAGGAAGCCATAACACTATGCCACTATCAGTCAAAACTATAGTGCACATTTTGTGTCTGATACTTGCACAAAATCATGTTATCTCCATGGCATGTCTGCCCTTTCCCTTCAAATTAACGCAATTAATATCTCCCCACCTCAGAATTTAAAAATATATTAAGCTCAGATAAACGGAGGCACTAGTGTTCCTAGATTCATAAAATTCTCGGATATTTCATAAAGAACACTTAGCTAGCGTTTGGACATAGATTTAGTTGAAACTTGAAAAAATAATTTTTGAAGTAGTTTTGAAAAATAATTTTTGGAAGTTGAAATTATGTTTGGACATGCATTTTATTTGAAAAAATTTGAAGTTTTGTGAGTGGGAGAACAAGTTTCACCCAAAATCTACCCCTAAACTAGATTTTGGGAACTTTGAAAAATAATTTCAGAAATTTTTCAAAAATAGATCATTAATCTATGAAAAAACGTTGCCAAAATGTATGGCCAAACGGGGCCTTAAAATAACTATCTATAACAGCTACATAGACTAGTGATTCCTCCGCCCATCTGTCAGCCAAATTCTAACAGCAAGGTAGACAATACATCAACAAGAAGTCTACCGCCCTGTCCACAAACAATTGGACAATCAGAACTAATCATAAATGTCAAAAATGAAAGAAAATATCCTCTTCATATTAAAAAAACTGAGGCATCGCTAAATTCCAAAGAAGAACTATTATCCCTCATAACAGCCTCTTCCAACTCCTCTTCCTCTTCCATGCCCACCACAGGGTATGAAATATACCATGCAAGTATAAACGTCATGTTGCTTACCTAAACAACATATTTCAAATCCAAAAACTCAAAGATCAAAAGGAAGTTTGAAGCCTTCAACCAAAATTCAGATAGCGTTCACCACTACAAGGTCAAACAATCAATCAATAAAATTTGCCTCAACCACAAACTAGATGGTGTTAATGGTACGAATGATCTGTATGCATTCCGCTCTATCTGGACTAATCTCATTCTTACTAATCAAATCAGATTCTACAGCAAATAGCCAACCATACAAGGTAACAAAGAAAAATACAAGGAGTTGCTCAGAATTTCCCAAAAGAAAATAAAGCTAATAAGAACGCTTCAGATATAATAACACAGAACCCATTTCTCTCCATCTCCGAAATAAGAAAATACCAGACAGAAATTTGCAAAAACAGAACTTTGCAATAAAACTCCACCATTCTGCAAATGAGCACAAACTGCTCAGCAATACAAACCAATTGTCAATCGAACCCCCTAAAGATCTTCATTGGATTCAAATAATGGAAAAAAAACCAACAATATATGCCTCGAGGTGCCAAATCCCAAAGAAATAACTATATTGTTGTAACAGCCTCCTCAAGTTCCTTCCAGCCCACCACAGCCACAGTGTATGAACACACCATGAAGTATAATTGCACATTGCTTACACCGAACTGCATATTTTAAATTCAAAATTCAAGGAAAAAAAAAATTCCGGACTTCGATCAACAGTGGATAGCCAAGGGCGGAGCGAGAGCATTGGCTAGGGGTTCAGACAAAACCCATAGCTTTTGCTTGGATCATATATTTGTATTAGGAAATTCATTAAATGTGTGTAAATATTTAACTGCAAACCTAGTAACTAAGACAAACTATGGCTTTGATGGCAAACTCATAACCATTAACTTCGAATACTAGTTCCCGCCTTTGTGGATAGCAACCACCATCAAAGGTCAATCAATTAATCAATCAAAAATTATTCTTTCAGTCCTAAATTAGCTGGCTATATGAATCCTCTGTATCCAACTGATCCACGAAATAAATCCCATTTATCAAATTCAAAGTACTTAACATAGTTAAACTATTTTGCATTGACGGTCAACCTACCACAACGTTCATCCTTTACCCAAGACGAGGGGTCAGACTATACGAATCCAAATCCAAAGTAAAACACTCCTTTATCTTAGACGTGGAATCAGCTATGTTTTGCAAAATTCTAAAGTAAGACTAAGAAAGCTCTAAAAACATGCTTCAAAACACAAGAATACAGCAATCACCATTTCTCAATCTCAAGAAACGAAAAAAATCAAACAGAAAAATTGCATAAAAACAGAAACTTTGCAATAAAGGGGTGATGGGGTTACGAACCGCGAAGAGAATTGTGGCAACAACAGCCTGAACAGCCTGTTGAAGAAGAACCCCTTTAACAACCTCTTTCTTTGTAACCAAATTCTTCTCATCCTCATCTTTTTTTGTATGCAACCTATAATTCTCCATGCCTCCAAGCATACAATACAATCCTGAATATACCCAATACACCACTATTGGCGAAATTGTCCCCAACAATTCATCTGACACACCATATATTCCTCCTCTAAATTCAACAGTTTCAATATTCATATTGCCTTATAGCAAATACAATTACAATAACACAAGATTCTCCGAAATTCCAAAAAAAAAAAAAAGGTTCAAACTTTATGCATATAAAATTAGATTCTTGGTAACTATGAAACAAGATACAAACTTTATGTAAATGAAACAAGATTACTGGAAACTACGAAAAAAGATTCGAACTTTATGTAAATGTAACTAGATTCTTGTAACTATGAAAAAAAAATTAAAACTTTATGTAAAATTGTGAGTTTATTTATGAAAGAGGGGAAGATTGGAGCTAGGGTTTGTGAGGGGGGGTTGGATTGAATTCTCTTCCAAATTTACTTGGAAGGAATTCAAGAAAACACAAAAACAAGGTAGAGCTAGGCAAAAAAGAAACCTAATGATGATCAATATCTAGTTGTTTTTGTTCTATCTGTGTTTTGAAGTATTAATAAAAAGGGCATTATTATTTGCAGCAAGAGTAAATATATTGCTATTTTGTTTTAGGAATCCAGAAATGCTTTTTGAGAAGTAGTAATAATATTAAAGAAAATAAATAATAAATATGGACAATAATATAACTATGCTTTCTTTAGAGAAAAAGAAAAAAAATTAGTAATGTTTTTTCCTTTGTGGGACCGAAGGGGGGAGATGAGAAAGTCTTCAGGGTTAGTAGGGGTGTATAAGAATAGTACTAATTAAGGTTTATTAATAATGTTGGAATTAGTTTTTATCAATTATTTAGTTTAATGTATTAAATATAATATGCATTGCATAATCGTTTAAAAAAGTTATTTGTTTACAAAATACCTTCCTAAAAATCAGTGGAAATGATTTGAAAAAGATTTAAAAGGTAGTTATGCATTTATACATGCTTATTCATATTTAAAAAATTATGGTATTGCTAATATTATGGTTTTACTATGTATAAGAATAATACTGAATATGGTGTATATAAATAATATAAGTATTACTTATACATAGGTTGAAATACACTATTAAGCAAGAAATTAATAGTACAAAAGCTAATATATATATTCCTTATTTTCCCTAATACATCCTACTCCATCAGTCTCAAATTATCTGTCGTGATTTTTAAAAATAGTTGTCTCAAATTAATTGTCATTTTAGAAGTTCAAGAGAAAATAAATTATATTTTTGTCTACTTTACCCTTAATAGTAATTGTTCTTGAAAATAGAGATATTAAATATTCAATGAAGAGAGATCGTATCTTATGACATCAATAGGGTGAAATAGTCTAAAATCCCTACTAATTAATGTTTCTCAATGGGACGTTTAAAAGAAAAAATACGAGTACCAAACAACTCCTTAAGTGATTGAACTAATAAACAATTGATGTGCCAAATTTTGTGTATTATGTAATACTTATTTGGTTTTTCTTTCACCAAAAATAATTAGGTTGCAACGTCAATTTAAAAAAACGCATTTGTTCTTTTTCCTTTTTACTTTTTCTTTTTCATTTTTGTGTTGTGTTTAGGACAGTGAATGTTAAGTAGCAAGAGACAGGGGAAGGTAAGATCTCTGATAGTTTTGAACCATTTGAATGAGGTTTTGGTAATACTACTACAACCACTAATTTGTAGCTCTAGTTTCTTTTTTCCCCTTCATAAAAATCATTTACAAATGACGAAAAGAATAATATCAAACGAAATTAAAATTTCACAGTTGATTAACCTAACATGACCAATAAGGGTTGTGTTAAGTGGTAAATACTCCTTCATCTTCGAGTTCGAGCCCCTGGGTATGGAATCGCCCTTGTTAGGGAGCACTTTACCCCTTAATGTAAGATTTCCTGGCGCGAATCCGGATTAGTCAGACCTAATATGAATATGGAATACGGAATGAGAAATCAAAATTAAAAAAAAAAAAAAACCTGACATAACATTGCAATTATTAAACCACGACTGTCTCCAAATACTGTTGGGTTTTTTTCTAAAATTCTTCTTCTATTACACCGGGAGGAGAAATATGCTACTAAGACTAACGGCGAACAACTATAAACTACCTACTAACCTTGTCTTCTCTTCTCTTGTTGGTTTCTTTTTGAAACTGATGAATGATGGTGGGTGACAATTCGCGTTAATCTCGATTAATTTAGTCTTAATAATTAAGTTTACAGAAACATAAAGAAAAGAAAAAAATAATTATCATGGTTTATTTACTTTAGTGAAATTTAAATCCTAGTCTCCTACAATCCATTTTAATCTTTCGTTGAAACCGAGAAATGTATTCTAATTTTGAGCTGGCATATGATAATGACATATGTTTCAAACGAGAAATTTTATGATGTGTCTCACACAATTTATATTAGTTATGTGAGGTTCCTTTTTATCATACAAATTTGTGAATCCCAATCTTACACTTCTGGGTTCACAAAAATATGGGTCCACAAAACTGTGAGACAAACAGGATGCCTTATACAACTAAATAAAATTTGAGCAAATATCATTTGTAGCCCATCGGGCAAAACAAATTTCATTCAGTTGCCCACAAATTAACCCATACAAATCCTAGCCTAAAAATCTCTTTCTCATTCTCATTTCTCTGTTTATCTCCGCCGCATCTGCCACTTTCCCCGACTCACTTCCGCCGCTAACTCCATCTCCGATGATATCTCCTCACGACCACACTTCTCTCTTCGCCACCGTTCTCTCTTCTCTCGGATTCCAGCAGCTCTCCACTGCAGCAACCGCCACTAATCTCACCACCACCACCACTCCAATCACCGTCTTTGCTCCATCTCCGACGAAACTTACTGAAAATTAACTTTCAAGCCACAGCCTTTTATTCGTTATATCATACGAGAAGATTTTAATCAATTTATTCATTCCTGAAATTTATTGGACTGTTTGTGATGATCTTATAATGGGAATATATTTTGATATACTGTGGATTTCAAATCCAAATAAAGACTTTAGCTCCAATTTTTTGTTTAGTATATCTGACTTTTCCTTGCTGTCGAAATAACTGTGAGTTAGTACCCTAATCCAGATTGACTTGTTATTAGAAGTAAATCCTGCCTAACATTATACTGTAAAGTCTGTAATGTTCAGTTCAATGAACATTCTAAAATACTAATTTCAATTCTCAACTGTATTGGGGAAAGTCAGTCTTACCGCGTGACATACCAAAATGATGACACGTAGTGAAAGCGGTTCGGAAGCCGCGAGCACGGAAGTCAAAACTTGGGGAGTAGTGGAACCGTCTAATTATACAAAATAGACGGTTATTATACAATTTATATACAAATAAACTTTCACTATACAATTTATATACAAATAGAGTGTCATTATATAAAATATATACAAAAATAGAATGTCATTATACAAAAAATATACTAAATAGATTGTCATTATACAAAATATGTACAAAATAGACTATCACTATACAAAAATATACTAAATAGACTGTCACTATATAAAATAGACTGTTACTATATAAAAAATATACACAATAGACTTTCACTATATAAAATAAGCTGTTACTATACAAAAAATATACAAAATAGGCTGTCACTATATAAATATACTGTTACTATACAAAAAAGATACAAATAGACGGTCACTATACAAAAAATATACAAAACAGACATTTTGGGCTACTAGATGCAATATGTTTGGGCCGAAGGGCCATTTTTTACAAGTGGATCAAAACATGAGCTATTAAAATTTTAAGGGGCTATAGAGGATAGTTTTCTCGTAAAATTTTCGGTTCCAAATGGTTAATTTTAATGATGTGCCAAACAAACCTAGCAGCAACGCGGAACCGTCGACATCGTCAGTTTCTTTTAAAGTCTACTAGTTGGTTTGTAGATTTTTTCGGTCATCGTGGCTTCACAAGACTTTAAAGAAATGGGTTTTGGTTTTATTGACTTTTCACTTCGTAATTTACAAGCAACTTGAGTGCTTGGAATTTGACTTCAATTATTCTTAGAATCTTTATATAAATAATTGCTCGAATTTACTGATTATATTCTCTAACTAATATACATAAATTTTATTTTAATTATATATATACTTATACACATATTTTCATGGATTATACCTATAATATTCATCTAAGGAATATTTTTTGTTTAAGGGATTGGAAAAGTAGTCATTTAGAATTATATTATTCACTATTCTTCTCATTTATGTCTTTGGCATGTACACCTAACCTATCCACTAGGCCAAGAATTGAGATCCCCTCAATATTCTCTCTACTTTTTGTTGGAATAACGTTTGTATACGGTCGAAATTAGGTATGCCCGATTTTCCGGGCTCAAGGGGTTGTTTTAAGCCCGAGTTCAGGTAAGGTCGAGTTTGAGCTCGATGAACCAAACTCGAGCTCGAAGACAAAATGCAATGCCGGAGGATCGAAATGCGCGAGGAACATCGGAGCCGAGCACGACTGGCTCCGAGATAGTGCCGTTATGAGTTTGTTATAGAAGGACAAAATTCTCGCCACGTCCCTAAGATCATGGTGCAAATTCCGGAATAGATTTGTACGAATCAGTATAAATCCGTACTAAGCGGTTATACAGCTGTCCCAATAAGATTCTTTACTGTAAATGGAAATATACCTTATTTAGCATTTTCCCTATTATATAAAGAGGACTTCAATCATTTGTAAGACTCATCTAATTATTGGCAAAGAATATACTCTCCACTTTTCTCTCATTGTTCATCAGAATTGTCCTTTAATTTAATTATTCTTGCTTTATTGTTCTTGCTTCGTCTCGAGGTCACTGAGCTCGAGGTCTATACTGCTTAAGTAACACTGGTTAGATTCACTTATTTTTTTTCATTTATACTTTATACTTCTTGATTATTAATTGGCATTAAACTAAATTACATATCTTTAAAATCACAAATCAAATTTAATTATTACTCGTATTTTCGAGGTAAACAGTTTGGCGCCTACCGTGGGGCTAAAGATAATAGTGATTATTTCAGTACTGATTCTCATAACACACGTTATTTATATATTTTTTCTTGTCAAGAATTTTTTATTCTCAGGATTAAACATGCTAAACTCGCAAAATGCACTTGTTCATGACAATGAGGATCTTGGATTTCATGGTAAAAACAACAATGTAGGGGTCGGTGTACCGCCAATAAACCCTAGGGAAGTGCTAAATGTGGAATCTGTTGATGTTAGTTCGCACATTGCCTTGAACGTAGATTTGGGCGCAGACCCAGGAGGAAGTGTACGTAGGGAAGCCCGATCTGGGGGCCAAGGAACACCAAGTATAGGATATGGGTGAGTCAGCCTCCAAGTGATATTTGAGATGCTGCAAGCTCAGCAGATTACCATCGATCAGCTTCAGAGTCAGAATAAAACTCTGAGCATAGCCAAACCAGAAAACACTCGACGTGCTGAACCGGCACCAGAGAAGTCGAACGAAAATGGCTCGAGGACTGACCCAACCATCATGAGAATGCTCGAAGAGCTCACCAAGAGGATCAAGTTCTGGAAAAATAAGATTGAAGATAATGCCAAGAAGGTGGAAACTTATAACTCCCGTGTTGACCAGGTACGGGGGGCACCTCCAGTCCTGAAGGGTTTAGATTCCAAAAAGTTCATACAAAAACCATTTACTCAAAGTGCAACTCCGACACCCATTCCTAGAAGATTTGCATGCCCGATATACCCAAATATAACAGGACAATCGACCCCTAATGAGCATATTACCTCATATACTTGTGGGATTAAAGGAAACAACCTGAATGATGATGAGATCGGGTCCGTGTTGCTGAAAAAAATTGGAAAAAATTTGTCAAAAGGAGACATGATTTGGTATCACAACTTGCCTTCTAACTCTATTGATTCATTTGCTATGTTAGCAGATGCCTTCATGAAAGCACGCACCTGGGAAATCGGATGTCTTCAAGATAAAACAAAGCAACGACGAGATGTTGAGGGAGTTCGTGTCTAGGTTTCAAATGGAGCGAATGGAATTACCACCGGTCTCGGACGACTGGGGAGTACAAGCTTTTATGCAGGGTTTGAATGAAATGAGTTCGATTGCGTCTCGACAATTAAAGCAGAATCTAATCAAGTATCCAGTTGCGACATGGTCAGACGTGCATAACCGTTATCAATCAAAAATCAGGGTCGAGGACGACCAGTTGGGAGCCCCCTCGGGTTCAGTTCATCCTAATAGATTGGCAGCCAAGCCCCCGAGGGATACGGACAGGGAATCGAGATTAAACAAGGAACAGTATCAACCGTATGTCGATCGAAGAAACAATGGCTCAGGTCGTAATGCTCCTCGGAATGATCGGAGAAATGATCGAGGTTAAAGCTCTCGGGGACTCATGAGTAAGAATGGGTTCGATAAACACACTGACCTCGCGGAGATACCTCGATTGTTAGAGTATAATTTCAGTGTAGACGCATCAGGGATTGTGTCAGCTATTGAAGAATTAAAGATACCAGGTAGCCCAGGACTATACAAACCGATCCTTCTCAGAGGAATCCAAACTTGATATGTAAGTATCATGGCACACATGGACATAGAACAGAAAATTGCAAGCAGCTAAGGGATGAGGTAGCTCGGTTGTTTAACGAGGGTCACCTTCGAGAATTTCTCAGTGATCGAGCTAAAAACCGGTGTTTTAAAAGGCATTTTCGGGGAGAGGCCTGGGGCGAGGCGTACCAAAAATGCCCCGGGGCGATGGTGTGGGACGAAAGTCTCAAGAGGCATACGCCCAGCAATTCGAGGCGTACGCCTGGGTGTTCAGGGCATATTTTTTTAGTGAGACGTAAGCCCCAAAGATTTTTTCAAATTAAAACAAAATTTGTTGAATAAGTCCTTCATATAATATCCAAATTCTCAATATTCAACTTGATAATTACTCAAAATTTTTAAAAAGGAACTGAAATGCATTAAATTTAAAAGTTAAGACCTTTTTTTATTGATTGAAGCCCCAATTCATGGTCTTTCCCAATTCTTTATCTTGTCTGCTAGTCTGTTAATATCTCCCAAAAGCAATGAATATTTTTTTTTTACAAATACAAAGAGAACTTCATTCTTCTTCATAGCAGCAAGTTCAAAGTTCAAATTGCAGGTTAATCATCCTTTTTGTTCCTTCATGTAGAAAACTTTATTCTTTTCGACTCAAGTTACTTGAGCTTCTAATTAGCATATAATAGATTGTTTTGACTAGTTTTTTGTGGGGATGAAGCGCGCGCGCGCATGCGCGCACACACACACACACACACACATATATATATATATATAATTTTCTTTATTTTTTAAGCAATTTTATCAGTTTATAAATATTTACTGTAATTATATTATTTAATAAAATATTAAAAATTAAATACCTATAGGGCTTACGCCCCGTGCCTTGGGGCTTACGCCTCGCTGAGGCATATGTAAAATGCCTCGCCTTATGCCCACGCCTTTTAAAACACTGCTAAAAACCACTTCAGGGAGAGAGATGCAAGAAAAAATGAGTAGGAAGAACTACAACATGTGATCCACATGATCGTTGGCAGTGTCGATATCCCACAATGTGACGACCCGACCCGTCATCTCATGTGTTTCCATCCCGTTTTCCCCGTTTATTGCTCCTTCATGAATTATTATATGTGTTGGGTGAGTTTGAGTTGACTTGAATTGGTTTTAGTTGGAAATGAGGCATATAGTCTCTTAGAAGAAAGCTTGTTTTGGAAAAGTCAACCGGAAGTTGACTATATAGTTAGAAGGCTCAGATGTGAATTCCGATGGTTTGGTTAGCTTCGGGGGATGATTTGTGACTTAGGAGTGTGATCGGAATTGATTTTGGAGGCTTGGTGTAGAATTAGGCTTGAATTGGCGAAGTTTGAATTTTGGCGAATTCCGGTTGATAGGTGAGATTTTGATCCGAGGGTCGGAATGGAATTTTGAGAGTTGCAGTAGCTTCATTAGGTGATTTTGGATATGTCTGCAAATTTTCAGGTCATTCGAACGTTGTTTGGTCGGGTTTTTGATTGAATGCGCATTTCAGAAGTTTTGATGAAAACTAGGCTTGAATCTGATGTGTTTTAATGGTTTTTGCGTAGTTTGACGTGTTTTGAGGATTGGAACAAGTTTGAATAAGGTTTTTGTATGTGTTGGTGTTTTTGGTTGAGGTCCCGGGAGCCTCGGGGTGATTTCGGATGATTAAACGAGAATTTGAAGCATGTGTTGCAGGTCAGATTTTTCTGTCTGCTGGTATTTCTGCATCTGCGGAAAAGGAGCCGCATAAGCGGTTTCGCAGATGCGGTGGGAAGATCGCAGAAGCGATCAGGAGTGGCCCAAGGATTTTTCGCAAAAGCGGACTGGTAAGCGCGCAAGTGGGGCCGCGTAAGCGGATTTTAGATCGCAGAAGCGGTCCAGATGGATTTAAGTCATACCGCAAAAGCGGTCAATTAGCCACATAAGCGGGACTGCAGGTGCGGTCAGGGGACCGCAGAAGCAGAAATCGGACCTGTGAAAAGAAGAAAAATATTTTGGACTTCGAACAAGCGAGTTTTTGGGCAATTTTGAAGAGGATTCGAAGGGATTTCATCAGGTATGGATATTTGGACTCGGATTATGTTATTATGCTGTAAAAACTNTGGAATTCTTATCGTGCGTACTTGATTCAGCTTGAGATATAACTTTTGAAATTCCTTCCACACGTCTGTATGCACATATGAGCGCTCAGTATTGTATGTGCCCTTATGGCTTGTGATTCCCCGATCAAGGGGCGAGATGTGATCCCGTGAGTTCGATGTTAGGCCAGTCTGGAGGACTTGAGGCTGGATCTTTGCCTATGGCTTGAGCACCGAGGTGCTGATTGTATGAGTAAGTGTTCTGAACTTATATGTTCGATATTGTCCCTATTAGCCGGAATGGCGGTTGGATATCCATGTGATGAGTACGTTAGTACTGCGAGGTGTATCTATGTGATTTTGGTAATGACAAAGAAGTCTGCTGGATAATAGATGAACTGTTAAGTGATTCGATTCCTATTGTGGCTTGATGTGTAGTTCGAATTATGGACGCGTGAAGAATATNATTTCAAGGAATTAAAGGGTAAAAATGGAGGTTAGGGCTTGAAATCTAAGAAGGTTTGAATTGATGATTTGAGGGGCCAAACAGACTCCGATTCTTGTGTATTTTATATGTATAGACTCGTGGCGAGACGAGGATTCCGGTGATATGAATTTAGTAATTTTTCGAGAAGTGGGCTCGGGGCTCGGGTTCTGCCAACTTTGTATTTTTGGGTGTTTTTTGAGTTCTTTCTATTGGGTTATGTTCCATTAGCCTATTGTAATGTATTCGTTGTGGTTTTGACCAGATTCAACAAGCGAGGAGGCGGATTCGAGAGGAAAAGGCATAGCGGACTAGTTGTGTGGCCGGCTTGAGGTGAGTAATAGATGTAGATGACGACCTGAGGGATTGAAAC
>MU788079.1:196170-219624 GCA_026770625.1 Nicotiana glauca | reverse complement strand
GGCTACGCGCCGTAGCGGTCATATGCATTGCATTGCATTCATGCATTTACTCCTGTTTGTACTACGTGGCATGACATTTAGCACTCATATATCATTGGCATATATACTGTTACTAGCCTTGTTGACCAGATGCCCTGGTGTTATATGTTAAGGAGTGCTGTGCCCAAAGGGCCGATTATGAGCCGACTTGCTATAACTGATATAGCATTCATATGCTTGGCTGTTTAAAAAGAAAATGGGATATTTGTAAAAGAGATTTTTAACTGATCTTGAGATTTTCTAAAGAATTTTCATAGTATTATGGTTTTTCTCAAAGGGTTGTACTGTCTTTTATAGCATTTTGGTGTGCCCATACGTGTTTTATTTTCGCTCAGTTATTATTCTCTCTTATTACCACTGAGTTGGAAGTACTCACTTTACTCCCTGCACCTTGCGTGCAATTGCAGGTGTTGTTCACCCGGTAACGGGTTATTAGCAGGACCGTAGGCCATATTGTGGTAGTTGAGCAAGGTGACCGCCAGCGTTCGCGGCACCGTATTCCATCTTTGAATTTCAGTTCTATCTTGTATATATATATATACTTTGTTGGCCCAATAGTGGTGTCCCTACTCATTAGATGCTCGTGACTTGTGACACCCCGGTCGGGTTGTATTGTGATGAAATTAATAGTTAAACGCCAATAAGTTGTATCTTTTATTCATTATGTTTAATAGTTGTTAAAAAGAGGATTTGGGGTTGTTGGCTGGCCTTGTCTTCACGAGAAGCGCCATCATGACCGCGTTTGGTAGTTGGGTCGTGACAATTTTCATATTTTCATCCAAGCACAATGTAGAAAAATGTTTGGAGTGAGGACCATTGCGCTCACACACATGAACTTCAGGACTTTCAGCATCCTCAACATCAATGATACTAGAGTCAACAAAATTTGTATCCTCAATGTCCTTGGCTGACTCTAGATCACTTCTTCAACATTGACATCTTCAAATTCTAGTTGGCTAGGTTGTTGATGTTCTACTCTGACCTCCCCTGTTAACACCTCCAATTCATGCTCTTTTTGGCTACTATCCTCAATATTGGCTTGCTGGGCATTAAAAGCTCCAACCACTTGACTAATTGAGCCTCCAACTTGCGAATAGTTGCCTCTCGCCTTTCTATCTGCAATTGTTTTTCATTGTTTTGTTCTATAAGGCACTTTAGCATATCCTTGATCTCCTCCAGGTTCGCATTCCTAGGTTCTTTATTCCTATTAACTTCACAAGAAAAGGTAGAACCATCATAGTAAGGGGTTGGGGGAAAATAAGAAATATAAGCACAATCATGAAGGTGACCATTTTGACAACCACACATATCACACACATTCCACAAGTAAGATTGAGTTGGTGCACATAACTCGCTCTTAGGAATGTTTTGAAAATTTTGCCACGGGTGGTTTCCTTCACAATATGTATTGAGATCAATAGTAGAACTATCTATACCTAAATTCCCATAATTTCAAGATGTCATGTTTCTCAAATCAACAGTTATAATAAAATAAAAATAAAAATATGAAAAAAAAAAATTAAAAATCCAAACTTGAACCCTAGCAATATATACAGCTACAACTTCACCGTTAGTTCCCCAACAACGGTGCCAAAATTTGATCACACCGAACTCTAGTGCTAAAAAGGATAAGCGGTCGCTGCAAATATAATCCGGTCTAAAAGTCTGGAGTCGAATCCCACAGAGAACTAAGGCTTAGCTGTATCTGTTAAATATCACTAAGAAGATAAGATTGAAAATAAATAAACAGCTGAAAATTAACTATGCTTGAATTGTAAACAATTTGAATAAAGGTCTAAGGTAATGGTTTCCCCCGTTGTTGATTTCCTTAGTTTTATGTTTCTTATAGCTTTGACTTAGTTGCCTCTATCAATCATGAACTCTCCAGCTATCATAAATCTCTCTCAAGCAATTATTATAATTTACTAGATGCACTCTCTCAAGCTACGCTAGCTAGATTCGCATTACAGTTCACTTAGGNGAGGATCCTTTTAATTAACCACAATCAAAACGTAGTTGAACAAATAGAGATAAACAACCAATTCAAAACTATATTAATATAACAACCAAATCATCCCAAACGGGTTTCACCAAAACCCTAGAAAACGAACTAGCTATTCATAATAGTAAGTAAAACTACAATACTAAAAATCATAACCAACAATGAAAAATAGGAAGAGGAAGGAAAAACTTGTTGAAGAATTTCCCGCCTTGCTCTCAATGTGTTCTTGCCTCCTTAGGTCTAATTTGTGTCCAAAATATGTCCCTTCTTGTTCTTGGCCGGCCTCCTACATTTAATATAGGGTTTAGGGCTTAAACTCCCGCGTTTTGCACTTTGGTCCCTGAAATTTATGTGTCCTGCCGCGGTCCCACCGCGATTACGCCAGGACCGCGGCCAAATAGGTCCTCTGAAATTAGAGCATAATAATCGACTAAAATATGTAATTATAGCCTATCATCAGGTAGTATTTCCAGATAAATATTTTTATTTTGTTAGGACATTGAAGTTTTCAGAGCCAGTTGTAATCTTTTTCGCACGGTTCGTGTTGATCAATGAGATTATAGCACGAAGAAATTGAGAACATCCCATTTGAGCTAAGGCTCCAAATTTTATGGTTTAAAGTAGTCGGAGGAGCATTGTATTTCATAATAGCATTTATATTATTTAAGATGCTATTTGGCAGCTCAAAAGATAATTTTATAAGGTCTCAATTCTTCCCCAAAATTATATTACCAATAGTGAGTTTGTCTTCATTGAGGTTTAGGGGACCTTCAATAGATTTTCTTAGGTTACTTATATTAGGAATCCAGTTTGATTCCCAAATATTGAAGGTGGTGTTGCTGATATCCCATCTGTTTCCTTTATTGCAACAATATCAACCTTTCAAAATACTTTTCCATATGAAAGAGTGATATTTTTTATTCCTAGTACTCCCATATTTACTAGTTATAATTTGGGTCCATAGGAATGTAGTATTTATCAGTATCCAAGTTAGGTTGGTAAGTAAAGTCAGGTTTTTGCTTCTAGCTTTCCTAATTCCTAGTCCCCATTTTTCTTTGTTCCTCGTAATAGAGTCCCATCTAATAAGGTAGATTTTTCTTTTGTCGGGGGTAGAGTTCCATATGAAATCTCGTTTTACCTTATCAATGTCCTTGATGGTTTTTGTAGGGAGATGGGAATATTGCGTGATAAGATTTGGTATATTATTGAGAGTGGATGTGACTAGAGTACATCTACCAGCCATATTTAGCCTTATAACTTTCTAACTTCCCAACTTCATTCTCATTTTATCAATCACAAGTTGATAGTCTTTATGGCTTGGTTTCGAGTTAATAATAGGAAAGCCTAAGTAAATACCAAAATTATCACTAAGCTTGATGTTGAGGATGGAAGATAATTCTTTTCTAGCTATTTTTGAACAGTTGGGAGAGACAATTAGTTTTGATTTACTTTTGTTAATAGATTGTCCTGAAAGTAGGTAGAAGTCATTAAGATTTTGAAGCATTGTGAGAGTAGTTTTAGTATTTGCTTTGCCTATGAGGGTTATGTCATCGACAAAAAATAGATGCGATAGAGTAGGGCTCCTAGGATTAATATTTAAAGCATCCCATTTTCTAGTGTCAATTTTGTGGTGGATCATGATGGAAAGCATTTCCACATAGTATGAAAATGTATGGGGACATTGGGTCACCTTGTCTAATCTCTCTTGTTGGAGTGAAGATCTGATTGGATCCATTAACCAGGACAGAATAACTAGGAGTGGTTATGCAAGCCATGATTTGGTTAATGATTTTTGGAGGAAATTTGAAGTATTTTAATGTTCTATGAACAAAATAACGCTCAAGTTTGTCAAAGGCCTTTTCAAGATCTATTTTAAGGATCATATGACCTTCTCTTAATTTTGAATTTCTAATGTAGTTAACTACTTCTTGAATTATTAAAGCATTGTCAGAAGCTCTTCTACCCTTAATAAAGCTTGCTTGGTGAGGACTAATTAATTTATTAAGGAGGGGTCTTATTCTGTTGGCGATGATTTTGGTAATAATTTTATAAATGGTATTGCAGAGGCTAATGGGCCTAAAGTTTCTTAGGTTATTAGCATTTTTAAACTTGAAAATTAGGCATAAGTATGTTTTGTTAATGATTGTAGGGATACGGTAGTCGTCAAAAACTTTGTGACAAAAGACATTTACATTGTCCTTGATGGTATTCTAGTATTTTTGATAGAAAAAAAGGGTGTAGACCATCAGGACCTGAGGATTTATAAGGTCCAAACGAGAATACTGCCTTCCTGATTTCTTGGTTATTTAGGGGTAAATCTTGGCACAATAGTTCACTCTTAATAACTAAAGGGGTATCTTTAATTTTTGTATGCCAATTAGAATGAAAATTAGAGGTGGTGAAGAGATCTTTGAAGTGATTTATAGTATGGGTCATTATACACTGATGGTCATTTATCTAATTACCCATGTCATCTTTAAAGAAAATTATTTTATTAATTCTTCTTCTATTTGTAGCACTGATGTAGAAAAATTTAGTGTTTGCATCACCATCATTTAACCACAGTACTCTGAACCTTAATTTCCGGTAATCTTCTTCCAATTTGAGGATGTCATTATATTGTTGGGTAATGTTATCCTCTAATTGTTTGAGAAAAGGGCTAGCATGGTAATTAGGACTGCTTTGTATCCCTCCTAGCATGGCTAGGCATTTTCTTTTTCTTCTATGTAGATTACCAAAGGTTTTTTTCTCCATTATGTCCTCTTCAAAAGAGCTAGTTGCATCTAGTAGATTTTTGTTAATCCATTTTTTTTTACTAGATTAATAAAATCTGGATGGCAACACCATATTGTTTCTAATCTAAACGGTTTGTCTATGTGATTTTTATTAATATTATTTAAGGAGACTAGGATCGGATTATGATCCGAGTATATCTTAGGGAGGTGTATTATAGAGGCTTGAGTGTATTGGTCAAGCCATTCCACATTAGCATACACCTTGTCTAATCTTTCCATAATTAATCCCTTATTTTTTTACCTATGATTTGGCCACGTAAACTTTGATCCTTTGAAACCTAGGTCAAATAATTTACAGTAATTAAGGCTCGCTATTATTTTTCTAGCTCTATTTTGATTAACAACTTTGCCTCCATTTTTTCATCAGTTCTAGTAACATCATTAAAATCACCCCCATTAGCCACACACCTTTATAGTTATCAAAAATGTTTTCTATATTATGCCAAAGAATATCTCTATTATTTCTATTAGTTCTAGTATAAATAGAGCTAAATAACCAAGATTTATGGTTACGTTGTACCTCTATCATGGCATTAATTTCTTGATTTCTTCTTGTGAAGTTGTTCACGACAACCTTGTTATGGTTCTATAGGATCACCATCCCTCCAGCTTGCCCTTCCACCGACACCTCTATCATTTTTGTGCAATTAAACTCCTCTAGAATGGATATGTGAGTGGCCATTCCAGTTTCTAGATGGGCAATCATACTAGGCTTGTGAGTTGTAACGACCCAGCCGGTTATTTTTGGAATTTATGCCCCGATACCCCATTAACTTCTTCCCTTAAGTTCATTTATGCTATTTTAGTTTTTCGGGACGCTCGGTGTTAGGATTCAGAGTGTTTTGGGATACTTAGCCCCTAAATGAGAGCTAAAGAGTTGAAAACTGGTCCGTAACTGGAGCAGTGTGAAGACGACCTTGGAATAGAAATCGGAGGGTTCTGTTAGCTCCGTTAGGTGATTCCAGGGTTGGGAGCTTGTTCGGAATATATTTTGGAGGTTTGTAGTTCATTTAGGCTTGAAATGCCGAAGTTGAATTTTTGAAGTTTCCGGTCCGATAGTGAGTTTTTATTTTGAGGGTTGGATTTGAATTCCAGAAGTTGCAGTAGCTCCGTCATGTCATTTGAAATGTGTGTACAAAATTTCAGGTCATTCGGGTGAGTTCTGGTTAGGTTTTTGATCGGAAGTGTGTTTTGTTGGAATTTGAAGTTCTTAGGCTTGAATCTTTGATTAATTCGTGTTTTCGGAATTTTTTTAGGCAGTTTAAGAATTTGTACAAGTTTGAATGATGTTATGGAATATGTCCATAGGTTTGGTTGAGGTCCCGGGGGCCTCGGGTGTGTTTCGGATGCTCAACGGAGCAATTTGAAGTTTGAAAATGTTGCAGAAAGTTGTAGGTCTGAAGTCCTTCTTCGCTTTTTCGAAGAAGCCATCGCGTTCGGGAAGTGGTAGCCTACCCCTTTATCGCATTTGCGGCCCCTCTCCCGTATTCGCGTAGTGTAATTCTGGAGAGGGGGGCCAGTTCCTCTTCGCGTTCGCATAGAGCTTCCGCGTTCACGAAGCTTCACTGTTTCCTCCATCGCGTTCGCATACACCTGGTCGCGTTCGCGTAGTTCATGATCCCCAAACCTTCATGTTCGCAGTCCTCCCTTCGTGATCGCAAAGGGGATTTTTTGTAGCTGCTTAAATTTTCCTTCTCCGTGAATGCGTGCCCCTCTCCGCGTTCGTGATGAACAAATGGTCTGAACAATACTTAACATTTCAAAAACGAGGTTTTGCCATTTTTATAAAAACACAAGGTTTGGAGCTCGAATTTGGGAGCAATTTCAAGGGTTTTACAAAGGCAATCCCTGGGTAATGATTCTCTACTCTCCTATGACTAAAACCCACTAATCCCCCGGGAACCTTTTCAAACCTTAGTCAGGGATACTTGAAGATCCTTTCATCTCTTCTTTCTTTGTGTTGAGAGAGAGTCGCCTTTAATCACGAATTCACCCTTTAATTTCGGATTTTGAATGAAAATTGGGGAAAACTTCTTAGATCTATCTATGGGGTTTTGAGTGGGCATTTGACCTCCGATTTGGGAGATTTTTATACGGTTAGACTCGTGCGAGTACGAGGATTCTGAAAACATAAAAATTATCGATTCCAAGACATTGGGTGGAGGGGCATTTTCATCATTTTATCTATTTTTGCGCCCTAGCTTTAAATTTAATAGTGGAATAAGTTGTTTGCAATATTATTTATGATGTGTAATTGAATTGAATAGATTTGGGCCATTTGGAGTCGGATACCCGTGGCAAAGGCGTAGTTTCTAGTGATATTGAGCCGTTTCGAGGTAAGTGGCTTATCTAACCTTGTGTGTGGGACCTTTCCCCTTAGGACATGATCTTTGAATATTCGAATGCCTTGTACGTGAGGTGACGAGCACGTACTTGAGCTAATTGTTTTACACCCGTTTCTACTTGAAGTATTTAAATTGAGATTTCCTATTTACTTGTTCATTTCAGACTGTAAGTTTAAACCCGTGCTAGCTTAGAAAAGCATGTTTAGCTGACTTGCTTGCTTAATTATTTATCTGTACTATTTGTATTCTGTGAAGCATGTAGTTTAGAAATTTCTATTACTTAAACTGATTTTAGCATTTATTCTAAGACTTTGAGTTGTTGTTGTTGTGTGTTTAATTTGGGACTACGGGACGACTTCCCGGGAGATCCCCCTGTACTTAATATATTCTGGATTGAGGGTGCGGGATACCAAGAGATCCCCGACACATGTATTTCGATATATTGGGATACCAAGAGATCCACGGCTTACTTATCGAGGATACCAAGAGATCCTCGGGATACCAAGAGATCCCCAGTGTATATGATGAGGATACCAAGAGATCCCTGGTGTATATGATGAGGATACCAAAAGATCCGTACTTGAGCTAATTGTTGTACACCCGTTTCTACTTGAACTATTTAAATTGAGATTTCCTATTTACTTGTTCATTTTAGACTATAAGTTTAAACCTGTGCTAGCTTAGAAAAGCATGTTTAGCTGACTTGCTTGCTTAATTGTTTATCTGTAGCATGTAGGTTAGAAATTTCTATTACTTGAACTGATTTTAGCATTTATTCTGAGACTTTGAGTTGTTGTTGTTGTGTGTTTAATTTGGGACTACGGGACAATTTTCCGGGAGATCCCCCTGTACTTGATATATTCTGGATTGAGGGTGCGGGATACCAAGAGATCCCCGACACATGTTTTTCTATATATTGGGATACCAAGAGATTCCCGGCTTACTTATTGAGGATACCAAGAGATCCTCGGGACACCAAGAGATCCTCGGGACACCAAGAGATCCCCAGTGTATATGATGAGGATACCAAGAGATCCTCGGGATACCAAGAGATCCCTGGTGTATATGATGAGGATACCAAGAGATCCTTGGGATACCAAGAGATCCTCGGGATACCAAGAGATCCCCAGCTATTATTCCTTGTCGAGAGCAGTATTCCTTGTATTGTTACCTTTGCTTTCTATTACTGTTCTTCCTTATTTATTTGGGTTAGATTCTCGTTGTAGACTTTATTTAAACTACTTCTGTTATCTTATTATTTATTTTATTTTATCTCAGTAGGGCCCTGACCTTCCTCGTCACTAACCAACCGAGGTTAGGCTTGGCACTTACTGAGTACCATTATGGTGTACTCACACCCTTCCTGCGCATGTTTTTCATGTGCAGATCACCCAGGTACCTCTACTCTGACGCACTATTAGTGAGGCAGAAGGACTGCGGAGACTTCGAGGTAGATCTGCTGCGTCCGCAGACCGACGAGTCTCCCTCTTACTCTATCTTTAGTACTTAGTTTTCTTTCTTCCGGTTGTTAGATATTCTGGAGTTTGGAGCCTTTACTATACACTTCTGTAGCCTGTGTTATCCTTGAGTTTTTGGGTTTTGGGAACTGTTTTGAACTTGTGTTTTTGAGTTGTACATGCCAAGTGACATTCAGTACAGTTTCTTTTAGTTATTTAATTTGGTTTCCTTTATTTTTCTGCAATTATTATACTTCTGCAATATTAGGCTTACCTGGTCATGGGGACTAGGTGCCGTCATGACATGTTCACAGTCGGTGAACTAGGGTCATGAAAAGTTGGTATCAGAGCTCTAGGTTCATAGGAGTCACGAAACACAGGTCGGTTTATTAGAGTCTCGCTGATCGGTACAAAGACATCTGTATTTATCTACGAGAGGCTATGTAACTGTTTAGGAAAAATCTTCATTTCTTTTGAATTCTTTGTCGTGCGATATTTAGACATCAATTCTAATCTTCTGTGTTCTATTCTCTCACAGATGGTGAGGACACATGCTACACGAGAGGACTAGGCACCCGCGCCCCCTGTTGCCGCCGTCAGAGGCCGGGGCCAAGGTAGAGGTCGAGGATGCACACGTGGTGCAGCCACAACATCTGCGCGAGCTGCCGCCGAGGTACCACTAGCAGATTTGGCAGGAGTCCAGGCACCTAGCACACCTACCACTGCTACTACTACTCCAGCGCTCCAGGAGACTCTGGCTCAGTTCATGAGCATGTACACCACTTTGGCTCAGGCCGGGCTACTTCCCCTTACTGCAGCCACATCCCAGGCAGGGGGAGGAGCACAGACTCCCATTGTCCACACTCCCGAGTAGTGAGTGCAGGTTGAGCAGGCTCTGGAGATTATTCCTGCGCCTCCTGCAGCATCAGTACATTCCGAGGATGGGTCAGCTGCTTCAGAGGACGAGCGGCGTAGACTAGAGAGGTTCAAGAAATATGATCCCCCAGTGTTTAGTGGCTTAGCATCAGATGATGCCTTGGGATTTTTGGAGGAGTGTCATCGTATTCTTCGCACTATGGGCGTAGTTGAGTCTAGCGGGGTTTCTTTCCCCGTTTTTCAGCTTCGGGGAGCCGCCTATGATTGGTGGCGTACTTATGAGTTAGACAGTACATTCGAGGCTGCTTCACTGACTTGGACCCAGTTCTCAGACATGTTTATGAGGGAATTTGTTCCCCAGAGCCTCAGGGATTCATGACACGCGAAGTTTGAGCACTTGCACCAGGGTGCTATGATAGTTTCAGAGTATTTCGTCCATTATACCAGGTTGGCCAGGCATGCACCGGCCTTGGTTGCGATAGTTTGGGAGAGAGTTCGCAGGTTCATCGAGGGTCTTATTCTTCCTATACGGTCTAGCATGGCTCGAGAGTTAGAGATGGACATCCCCTATCAGCAGGTGGTGAGCATTGCTAGGAGAATTGAGGGTATGCTCGTCAGGGAGCGAGGAGAGAGGGAGGCCAAGAGGTCTCGAGAGTCGAGCCACTACTCTGGTGCCCGTACCCCATCAGCAGGTCATTATGGTAGAGGTTATTCGGGTCGCCCTGTACATTCAGCTTTACCCACAGCCGGTAGTACTCCAGCTCTGCCTATACCTCGGGACCCTTACTATGCACCTCCAGTTTCTAGCGCGCCTCCTGCGCGGGGTACTTCCAGAGGTCAGTCCAGCAGGCGTAGCCCCAGTCAGTCACAACCACCACGTCCTCCCAGAGCTTGTTATGAGTGTGGTGACACCCGTCATTTGGTGAGGGATTGCCCTAGACTTGGGAGGAGTGCACCTCCACAGACTGCTCTCCTCGAAGTTCTAAGGCTATGGTCACAGCTCCCGCTGCTACCCCACTTGCAGAGCCAGCCAGGGGCAGAGGTTGGGGAGATAGAGGTCGCCCTCGAGAGAGGGGTCGGGCCAGATATTACTGTATTCCTGCTCGTACTGAGGCTGTTGCCTCCGACTCCGTCATCACAGGTATTATACTAGTTTGTCACAAAGAGGCATCAGTTCTATTCGATCCAAGCTCTACTTATTCTTATGTGTCTTTTTATTTTGCTTCGTATTTGGGTGTGCCTCGGGATTCCTTGAGTGCCCCCGTTTATGTTTCTACTCTTGTGGGAGATTCTCTTGTTGTAGACCGCGTTTACCGGTCATGTTTGGTTACTATTCGTGTTTTTGAGACCAGGGATTTATTATTACTCGGTATGGTAGACTTTGATATTATTTTGGGCATGGACTGGTTGTTGCCCCATCATGCTATTCTTGATTGTCACGCCAAGACCGTGACGCTGGCTATGCTAGGTATTCTGCGTATTGAGTGGAGTGGTACTTTAGATCACACTCTCAGTAGATTTATCTTTTTTCTTAAAGCTCAGTACATGGTTGAGAAGGGGTGTGCCGCATATTTAGCTTATGTAAGAGATGTCAGTGTTGATACCCCTTCTGTTGACTCAGTTGGGATTATCCCGACGTGTTTCCAGCTGATCTTCCGGGCATGCCGCCTGATAGAGACATTGATTTTGGCATTGATTTGTTGCCAGGAATTCAGCCCATTTCCATTCCTCCATATCGCATGGCTCCTCCTGAGTTGAAGGATAAATTGCAGGAATTACTGGGTAAGGGTTTTATTTGACCCAGTGTTTCACCGTGGGTTGCTCCTGTCTTGTTTGTGAAGAAGAAGAATGGTTCTATGCATATGTGCATTGATTATCTCTAGTTGAACAAAGTTACAGTGAAGACCCGTTATCCTTTGCCTCGTATTGATGATCAGTTCGACCAGCTTCAAGGCGCACAGGTGTTTTTCAAGATTGATTTGCGCTCAGGTTACCATCAGTTGAAGATTCGAGAGCCAGATATCCCGAAGACTGCCTTCAGGAATCGGTATGGCCATTACGAGTTCCTTGTTATGTCATTTGGGCTGACTAATGCCCCAACAACTTTTATGCACTTGATGCACAATGTATTCAGGCCATATCTTGACTCATTCGTTATTGTTTTCATTGATGACATTCTGGTGTATTCCCGGAGTCGGGAAGATCATGAGCAGCACCTGAGGACAGTGCTTTAGACCCTGAGAGAGAAGGAATTATATGCAAAGTTCTCAAAATGTGAGTTCTAATTGAGTTCTGTGGCATTCCTAGGCCATGTGGTATCGAGTGAGGGCATTCGGGTGGATCCAAAGAAGGTGGAGGCCGTTCAGAGTTGGCCCAGTCCCTCCTCAGCTACAGAGATCCGTAGTTTCCTTGGCTTGGCAGGCTATTGCCATCACTTTGTGGAGGGGTTTTCATCGGTTGCGGCCCCTATTACTAGATTGACCCAAAAGGGTACCCCATTTTAGTAGACCGAGGAGTGTGAGGCGAGCTTTCAAAAGCTCAAGATAGCTTTAACTTCAGCTCCAATCTTGATATTGCCTACCCGTTCGGGGTCTTATATAGTTTATTGTGATGCCTCATGGGTTGGACTTGGAGCAGTATTGATGCAGGACGGTAGGGTGATTGCCTACGCGTCCAAAAAGTTGAAGATACATGAAAAAAATTACCTTGTATGTGACCTTGAGTTAGCTGCTATTGTTCATGCCTTGGAGATCTGGCGTCATTATATGTACGGGGTGCCTTGTGAGATCTATACTGACCATCTGAGTTTGTAGCACCTGCTTAAGCAGAAGGACTTGAATATGCGTCAGAAGAGATGGCTAGAGTTGTTAAAGGATTATGGTATTACTATTCTTTATCACCTGGGCAAGGCCAATGTAGTAGCCGATGCCTTGAGTCACTGGTCGGAGAGTTTGGGGAGTTTGGCATATTTACCAGCTTCAAAGAGACCTATGGCAATGGATGTTCAGGCCTTAGCCAATCAGTTCGTGAGATTGGACTTATAGCATGTGTGGTTTCTCGGTCTTCCCTATTTAATCGTATCAGGGAGTGGCAGTATGATGACCCTCATTTTCTTGTCCTTCAGGACAGGGTCCAGCGTGGATGATGGGGTATTGAGGATGCAGGGCCGGATTTGTGTGCCCAATGTTGATGGTCTTCGAGAGTTGATTCTAGCAGAGGCCCATAGTTCGCGGTATTCCATCCATCCGGGTGCCGCGAAGATGTATCAGGATTTGAGGCAGCACTATTGGTGGAGGCGGATGAAGAAGGATATAGTTGATTATGTGTCTAGATGCCTCAACTGCCAGCAGGTGAAGTATGAGCACCAGCGTCCGGGTGGGTTGCTTCAGTAGATTGAGATCCCGGAGTGGAAATAGGAGCGTATCACCATGGACTTTGTATCTGGACTTCCTCGGACCTTGAAGAAGTTTGATTTCATTTGGGTCATTATGGATCGGCTGACCAAATCTGCTCATTTCTCCTGTATGTACCACTTATTCATCGTAGTGGTTGGCGAAGATTTATATCAGGGAGATCGTCCGTTTGTATGGTATTCTAGTTTCTATCATCTCGGACAGAGGTACTCAGTTTACATCGCGGTTCTGGAGAGCTGTGAAGCAGGAGTTAGACACTCGGGTGGAGTTGAGCACGACATTTCACCCCCAGACAGACGGACAGTCCGAGCGCACTATTCAGATTCTGGAGGATATGCTCCGTGCGTGCGTGATTGAGTTTGGAGGGTCATGGGATCATTTCCTGCCATTGGCGGAGTTTTCTTATAATAACAGTTATCAGTCCAACATTCAGATGGTGCCGTATGAGGCTTTATATGGTAGGAGGTGTAGATCTCCGGTGGGTTGGTTTGAGCCGGGTGAGGCCAGACTATTGGGCACAGAGATGGTCCAGGATGCAATGGAGAAGGCTAAGGTGATTCAAGACAGACTCCGTGCAGCCCAGTCCAGATAGAAGGTTACGCGGACAGGAAGGTTCGTGATGTTTCATATATGGTTGGTGAGCAGGTTTTACTTCGGGTCTCGCCTATGAAAGGCATCATGAGGTTTGGGAAGAAAGGGAAGCTGAGTCCAAGGTTTATTGTCCCTTTTTAGATTTTGAGGCGAGTCGGGGAGGTTTCTTATGAGCTTTCCTTACCTCCCAGCTTGGCTAGAGTTCATCCGGTATTTCATATTTCGATGCTCCGGAGGTATCACGGTGATCCATCGCACATGTTAGATTTTAGTTCAGTCCAGTTGGACAAGGATCTATCCTATTTTGAGGAGCCAGTGGCTATTTTGGACAGGCAGATCAGAAAGTTAAGGTCAAAGAACATTGCTTCAGTAAAGGTCCAGTGGTGGGGTCAGCCGGCCGAGGGGGCGACTTGGGAGACCGAGCAGGATATGCGCAGCCAGTACCCTCATCTTTTTACTACCTCAGTTATGTTCTCTATGCTCGTTCGAGGACGAACGAATGTTTAAGTGTAGGAGGATGTAATGACCCGGCCGGTACGCTCCGATCCCCCATTAAATTCTTCCCCTAAGTTCATTTATGCTATTTTGTTTTTTCGGGACGTCCGGTGTTAGGATTCGAAGTGTTTGGGACACTTAGCCCCTAAATGAGACCTAAAGAGTTGAAAAATGGTTCGTAACCGAAACTATGTGAAGATGACCTTGGAATGGAAATCTGATGGTTCCGTTATCTCTGTTAGGTGATTTTGGGGTTGGGAACATGTTCAGAATGTATTTTGGAGGTTCGTAGCTCATTTAGGCTTGAAATGCCGAAGTCTGAATTTTTGAAGTTTTCGGTCCGATAGTGAGTTTTTGATCCGAGGGTCGGATTTGAATTCCAGAAGTTGCAGTAGCTCCGTCATGTCATTTGGCATGTGTGTGAAAAATTTCAGGTCATTCGGGCGAGGTTTGGTTAGGTTTTTGATCGGAAGTGTGTTTTGTTGGAATTTGAAGTTCTTAGGCTTGAATATTTGATTAATTAGTGTTTCCGGCATTGTTTTAGATGGTTTAAGGATTGGTACAAGCTTGAATGATGTTATGGAATATGTCTGTAGGTTTGGTTGAGGTCCCGGGGGCCTCGGGTGTGTTTTGGATGCTCAACAGAGCAATTTGAAGTTTGGAAATGATGCAGAAAATTGCAGGTCTAAATTCCTTCTTCGCGTTCGTGAAGAAGCCATCATGTTCGCATAGTGGTAGCCTACCCCTTCATCGCGTTTGCTTCCCCTCTCCCGTGTTTGCGTAGTGTAATTTTGGAGAGGGGGGCCAGTTCCTCTTCGCGTTCGCATAGAGCTTCCGCGTTCGCGAAGCTTCACTGTTTCCTCCATCGCGCTCACATACACCTGGTCGCATTCGCATAGTTCATGATCCAGAAACCTTCGCGTTCGCAGTCCTCCCTTCGTGGTCGTGAAGGGCATTTTTCAGCTGCTTAAATTTTCCTTCTTCGCGAATGCGTGCCCCTCTCCGCGTTCGTGATGAACAAATGGTCTGAACAGTACTTAACATTTTAAAAATGAGGATTTGCCATTTTTATCAAAACACAAGGTTTGGAGCTCGGATTTGGGAGCAATTTCAAGGGTTTTTCAAAGGCAATCACTGGGTAACGATTCTCTACTCTCCTATGACTAAAACCCACTAATCTAATCCCGAATTCACCCTTTAATTTGGGATTTTGAATGAAAATTGGGGAAAACTTCTTAGACCTATCTATGGGGCTTTGAGTGGGCATTTGACCTCCGATTTGGGATATTTTTATATGGTTAGACTCCTGAGAGTACGAGGGTTCTAAAAACATAAAAATTATTTGATTCCGAGATGTTGGATGGAGGGGCATTTTGGTCATTTTACCTATTTTCGTGCCCTAGTTTTAAATTTAATATTGGAATCAGTTGTTTGCAATATTATTTACGATGTGTAATTGAATTGAATAGATTTGGGCAATTTGGAGTCGGATACTCGTGGCAAAGGCGCGGTTTCTAGTGATATTGAGTCGTTTCGAGGTAAGTGGCTCGTCTAACCTTGTGTGGGGGACCTTTCCCCTTAGGACGTGATCTTTGAATATTTGAATGCCTCGTTTGTGAGGTGAAGAGCGCGTACTTGAGCTAATTATTGTACACCTGTTTCTATTTGAAGTATTTAAATTGAGATTTCCTGTTTACTTGTTCATTTCAAACTGTAAGTTTAAACCTGTGCTAGCTTAGAGAAGCATGTTTAGCTGACTTGCTTGCTTAATTGTTTATTTGTACGATTTGTATTCTGTGAAGCATGTAGGTTAGAAATTTCTATTACTTGAACTGATTTTAGCATTTATTCTGAGACTTTGAGTTGTTGTTGTTGTGTGTTTAATTTGGGACTACGGGACGACTTCCCGGGAGATCCCCCTGTACTTGATATATTCTTGATTGAGGGTGTTGGATACCAAGAGATCGCCGGCACATGTATTTCTATATATTGGGATACCAAGAGATCTCCGGCTTACTTATTGAGGATACCAAGAGATCCTCGGGATACCTAGAGATCCCCAGTGTATATGATGAGGATACCAAGAGATCCTCGGGATACCAAGAGATCCCTTGTGCATATGATGAGGATACCAAGAGATCCCCGGCTATTATTCCTTGTTGAGAGCAGTATTCCTTGTATTGTTACATTTGCTTTCTATTACTATTCTTCCTTATTTATCTGGGTTAGATTCTCGCTGTAGACTTTATTTAAACTGCTTCTGTTATCTTATTATATATTTTGTTTTATCTCAGTAGGGCCCTGACCTTCCTCGTCACTACCCAATCGAGGTTAGGCTTGGCACTTACTGAGTACTGCAGTGGTGTACTCATGCCCTTCCTGCGCATTTTTTCTTGTGCAGATCACCCAGGTACCTCTACTCAAGCGCACTATCAGTGAAGCAGGAGGACTACGGAGACTTCGAGGTAGATCTACTGCGTCCGTAGACCGATGAGTCTCCCTCTTACTCTATATTTAGTACTTAGTTTTCTTTCTTCCGGTTGTTAGATATTCTGGAGTTTGGAACCTTTACTATACACTTCTGTAGCTTGTGTTGTCCGTGAGTTTTTGGGTTTTGGGAATTGTTTTGAACTTGTGTTATTAAATTGTACATGTCGAACGACATTCAGTACAGTTTCTTTTAGTTATTTAATTTGGTTTCCTTTATTTTTCCGCAATTATTATACATCCGCAATATTAGGCTTACCTGATCGTGGGGACTAGGTGCCGTCATGACATGTTCACAGTCGGTGAACTAGGGTCGTGACATGAGTATCCATGATTTCCCTAAGGTTTCTTCAGAAATTAGGGTTGTTAGCACCTTGTACATTCCAAATGATGAAGTTAATTGGTTGACTCATTGATGGGGGATTGAAGTGGTTGTGGCAGTTGTCCCTCATTGCCATGGCAATGTTTCTCTTGTGGGATGGAACGAGGATGACCACATTTTTTCCTATTATTGGATCGTGTGCGGGACTTATATTGATTGAGCATTTGAACAGGGTCATCGGACAACTGATGATGCATTTCAAGTCGAGCCTTTCTTTGAAGATTAGAATTTTTACCTCGTTTAGGCTTGAGAATGCCACCCTTGGTTCCCTCTGGTTATGGATATATTCTTCCTTCTCCTCTGGATCTTGTTCTTTTTCTTGCATGTTCTCCTGTGGCTGAGGTTGAACTTGTTCTTCTGCCTGAGTAGGTGGATTTTCTTGTTGGATAGGGGAAGGTGGGGGGTGCTGCACATCCCAATAAGTGAAGGTAGGTTTCACCATTGACATCTCTTCTGGAGAAAAAAATGGAAGATTGAGAGGAATGTTTGGTGTCATTAGTGTTTGTGGATTCCCCAGAATATTCCACATATCTTCCATGTTGCTGGCAAGGTTTTGATTCATTGATGGTGCTAGTGGCTGCAGAATGTTGTTCATCCACATCTGGTTGATGTAGTTGTTCATTGCTAGATGAATGCCTTCTGAGATTAGTTGAGTCCAAGTAGTTCGTGTTCTGGAAGATGAGGACTGAGTCTTGGCCATTGATTTGTAAGTTGAACGATATTGCATAGCCCATGAGGCCCAATTCTATCCAAGACTGGGGTTGGTGGTTGGGGGGGAGGGTTGGAAGTTGTGCATAGATCATTGGTGAGGTAGGGATTTGTTGTGCTAGTAGAGGGATATTGTCCATTGGATAGGGACGATGGAGACGATGGAGTTGAATCAGTTTGTATCTTCTCCGTGGGGTTAGTGGTGTGCGAGACATTTTGGGTAGTAGTGTTTGCTAATATAGGATGAGAATCATCAACAGTTATGGCTGATGATAGGGTAATAGGTAAGATAGGCAGAGTAGTATCTATTTGCATGCAAGAGTGGATTGATTTTGTAGGGGATTTATCAAATTCTTCGGGAGATTTAGTCTCCAACACTTGCTGACTTGGGTTTTCCAAGTTTATAAACTTGGAGTGGTCATTAGTTTGTATGCAAATAGTATTAGGCAGATTTTATGAGATATCAATATGATTAGGGTCTATTACGTGAGTAGGGATATCATTAACTAAAAGACCATTGGCCATTATGGGGTTTAGAAGATTTTTACCAAATTTATTTGTAGAGGTGATCATTGGGATGTAGGAGTTAGGGGGTCTTTAGTGGAGACACGTTTCTTTTACTTGTCTGATGGTGGAGAGGTTTTGCATGGTAAGGAGTAGCGGTTTTGTCAAAACCGTTGTTTTTATTAGAAACCAAGTGCCCATTATAGTTTCACTGACCATTAGTAGTAGTTTTTAATTAAGGGTCTCCTGGGCATCATTAGTAGATTTAGCCAGATCTAACCGGATATTACTAGGATTATTAGTTTCGTCAAAATTATTAGGAAGGATAGAATTCTTGTCAAAATATTTTAATTTTTGGGTATCGAGAAACTTACCTGTTGCTGCATCGAAAATTCTTACATTTATACCTGGTGCATTGAGGAGCTTTGTTGTTGTTGTCAGTTCTCCTCAATCAGTGACTGACCTCTTCTTCTTTTTGGGGAAGGATATAGTCTGCCATTCGCTTGTAGTATTTAGTGTTATTGGATTTAGATTTTGGCACGCCTTATTGGTTATTGGAAAGTTGTGTAGGTTTGACATTGAACACTTCAAGGAAGAATGACCTAGGCAAACACATGTTTTGCAAAGGATATTATCACCCTCGTAAATGATTGGTTATTTGTGAGACCCAATTTGAATGTATGATTAGACAGTTTGTTCTAATGGGATTTGTACACACAACCTTGCATATCTGCCTCTAATGGTAGATGATGTACATGCATCAATTTTGAGTAACTTTCCTATAGCATTCTCAATCTTTGCCAGGATGATCCCATCGTAAAATTCGGTTGGTAGCTATGGCAATCTTATCCATATGGCCGTGTAACTCTGAGTTGCCCTGGTTGCTACGAAATTTGGTGTCCATTTTTTGACAGAAAGAAAGAAACCATTGATAAACCACGGACCATTTTGTAAAGCTTTCCTTGCATTTTCCTCTTTGTTGAATTTAACTGTATAATAATCTTCACCAAGATCTATTAGGGAGAAGTTCTCCGTTGGTCTCAAAGATTTTGTATTTTTGCTTTGAGGTAGTGGTGGAGGACTCTTTTTCCTATTAATTTAACCATCACATAGAATTTCCATGGTTCATAGATCAGTTGGATATCTTGATCGGATAGAACTATATTTTTTATCCCAGTTTCTTCTATCTTTTGTGTACTTGGTACAGTGGATGTGTGTGGAAAATCCATGGACATAGGTGAAGGAAGATTTTCACTATGATTATCATTGGGAGTTTGTATTTTTCCCAGTAGTCTGTCCTTGTAGGAATTTGTTTGGGTTATGTTGAGAGGGAGTATTGCAATGTCAGGAGGTTTTGGTGGAATAGGTGTTCCCAGATTGGTGTTTTGGTTGATATTGGTCATAATTGGGAGTGTGAAAGTAGAGAAGGTAGACTTTCTCTCTCTTATAAATATATTTTTTTGGTCAAAATAATACGTTAAAGATGAGTTTAGTTACCTCATTTTCCACAAAAGACTGGTGGACAATATTTAGGTGAAGAAAGCGATATATTTAATTTTCCTGTAGGGTATTTTTGAACTAATTTATGGGGTTTGAACGGATAAACATTCAAATTCAAGTAGTTATTTCTCAAATTGTTTTATGTTTTAAGTAAGAGTATTTTTTGTTTAAATTTTATTTTCACATTAAAAGCGGTCATTTCGCAGTATATTTAAATAGTGACTAAAAACTCAAGTATATATAAATCATACAATTATTATATATGATAATACACATGTTATATATAGATTATACATATATTATATATTCGCCAGTTATTTTAAGTTGAAGTGCTTGGGTATGTGGTTATTTAAGTTAATTCTTCTAAAAACTCATAGCATGACTAAAAATGACACCATATAGCAACTTTAATTATGTTGTTTAAAATATATTAACAGTTTACAATGTATTTAAAGATTAGCCAATTTAGTCAAACTTCAAGACACGACATCTTGAAGTTTGAAGTTTAAACTAAGGGTGTTTAATGGGCGGGCTGGGGCGGGTTGTACACAAAAAATCCCAGCCCGTTCGGTTAACGGGCGGGCTGTTAGCGGGCTGGGGTTAGCGGGCTGTTATATGGCTGTGATTTTTCGGATTTATGTGGGCCCGTACAGGTTAGGGCTCACACGGGTTGTTAGCGGGCCATGCTCAATTTTTTTTTTCAAAATTAAAATTTTATTTTTCTTATTCAATGTTATTGATAGTTAAGTGTTTGCAAACTTTTAAGGGTTAGAATTAAACTTTGAAGTTTAATGTTTAAAGTTTTAAATTTGAAATTTGTATTTTAAAATTATAAAATTGAAATCAGAAAGTAAGTGGCTACAAAAAATTATTTAATAAGAGTATAAGACCAATAGGCAAATGTAAGGAACAAACTCCGAAGGCTTTCATTTATATTCTTCATACTTCAAGTTATTTTTTGATTTGTAAACTTGCAAATTAAAAGTTTACAACAAATATAAAAATAATAAATAGTACATCACATATTTTGCATCATTTTACTAAGTTTTTCCATGTCAACATGATGTTTTATGTTTCTAGCATTGGTTGAATCGGATCCATAAATCATTATATCTCCAATTTCTTGATCATCCTCTTCGTCTACCTCGGCACGCCCTTGATTTCGCCGTTCTGATCTTATCCAATCTCTAAAGCACACTAAAATTTCCAAAGCGTTGCTGCCCAATGAATGATGGGTATCTCCTAGCTGCTGCCTTGCTTGGCTAAATGCGCTCTCTGATGCGACTGTTGAAGTAGGCACATTTAGCACGTCTCGAGCCCTGGTCGAAAGAACAGGAAATTGATTTGAGTTGCTCCTCCACCAACTCAGCGGTGGAAAATCCTTTGTGAGGGGCTCTGGTGACTTTTGCAAGTAGAATTGTAGTTCATCAATATTCCTGCTACTGGTTTGTTGATGCTCTCCTAGTGTAGACCAAATCTGATAATCTTGAACACAATCATCATCATCCATTATTGTTCCAAATGTTGAAGGATTAGTTGAAGGAATATTTGCATCTACAATCGAAGAAGCATCAACAATGTTAGCATAATAATTATATAAAGTTTGTAAATTTGTGTGTAGCTCAGAAACACAAGTGTCAATATCAGGAGTTTCAGTTAGTCCAATATCCATATAAGTATATAAAGCTTTAATTAATTGGCGACACTTTATCATTTTGACAGTAGGGTTTAAAATAGCACCAATTAGGTAAATGTAGGGAATTGGGTAGAAATACTTTTTAAACTTATCTAACATAGATTCAACAACAGTAGCATATCCTTCTTTCTGCTTCAATTTATGTAGTAAAAGAGAAATTTCAGCAATATGAACTAAACCATTTGAAATGGTATGATAATAAGCTCCAGAAAACTCAAGTGTAGCGACATAAAATTTTTGTAAAAATTGTATAACATCATGAATGACATCCCAAGTTTTAGATGTTAACAAACGGTTAGGATCAGTACAATGAGAATTGGCAACTTCGGTTACAGGCATTCTATATTTATAACATCATCTTAAGAACAAATAAGTATAATTCCACCTAGTAACTATTTCTTTAGGCATGAGTCTTGATTTTAGTTCATAGTGTACACATTTTTCCTTAAATGCATTTAATCTAGCACTAATATTATTTCCTTGAATTACACTAACAGCTCTCCTAACTAAAGTAATTTCATCTCTAAATAATTCAAGGCCACTCTTCACAATCAAGTTATAAATATGACATGCACATCTAACATGAAATATTTCAGGAAGTAGTGGTTGTAGATGCAATTTTAATATTGTAATAGCAGCATTGTTATTAGAAACATTATCAAATGACATACACAAAACCTAATATAACAACTTCATGTATAGTGTTACTTATAAATGCACCAGTATGACTTTGATCTTCATCATATTTAAAAGCAATAATACGTTTTTGCATACAAAAATTATCATCTATCCAATGGCATATAACAGTCAAATAATTATTTCCATTTACAGCACGACCAATATCAGAAGTAAAAGAAACTTTACAAGGAAGACTTGCGAACAAATAACATATATATGTCAGATATTGTCCAAAAAGCCTAAAGATATCAGCTCTACAAGTACTTCTAGAAATACCTTTAAACATAGGGTTATAAATTCTTTGAATATAAGTAACAAGATATGGTGAAGAAGCAAAACTAAAAGGTAAACAACCTAAAACAATCATTTTAGCTAATTCTTCCCGATCTTTCTTAATATCGTATTTCCCAAATAACCCCCAGTAGTCGGGTTAAGTTTTTGTTGCCCAGATGACTCATCTACTCCCCAATCAAGAGGGTGTTTCTCTTCCATATGCCTACGAAGTTGACCCGTTCCCCTACACTTACCGGGCTCATGCTTATAATGTTCACTACAAATTTTACATGGTACATAATTTTTTTGATCTTCTAGTCTTTCAAAAAACATTCAACACTTACTTCTTAATCGTCGATTCTTCTTAATAGGGAGGGGAGGCCTACTTGTTGCACCCCTAATATTTTGAGTTTGACTAGCATTACCAGGTGTAGGTGGTGGTGTTTCGNTATAATGTTCACTACAAATTTTACATTTTACATAATTTTTTTGATCTTCTGTCTTTCAAAAAACATCCAACACTTACTTCTTAATCGTCGATTCTTCTTAATAGGGAGGGGAGGCCTACTTATTGCACCCCTAACATTTTGAGTTTGACTAGCATTACCAGGTGTAGGTAGTGGTATTTTAAGATTATCGGGTGATTGAATATCATCTAACATATCATCTAAATCATCATCTACACCATAATTTTCTTGTATTCACTCATAATCTACATTTAAATTTTCAGGTGAACTTTCAGAAATATGTGTAAAGCTACTAGAAGAACCAACACCACCTCTTTTCTTTTTGAAGTTTTCTTACTACCACCTCTACTAGTGCACGCTTTTTTGGCCGCTCTAAGCAAATCCATTATCTAAATTAAAGAAAGAAATTAAATTACGAAAATGAAGTAAGAAATTAAATTAAAAACTAATTAAGAAACTAAATTAATAATTCTAAATAATAAAATAAGTGTACACCAAATAAAAGAAAGAGATGGAACGAGTGTACCGGGATTCCTTATGCCGCACTAATTTTGAATTTTTGATATCAAAATTCAAACTTCAATTGATAGACCGAAACATAATAGTTGATAATACTTGAATACTTGATAGTTGATACCACACTTCACTTGAATAATTAATATTTGATAATAATAATTTTGTAATGGCTAAACTAAATAATTGATGAAACTTGAAATAATAAATAATTGAGAATTTGAGATTTGAGA
>MU788079.1:174690-192236 GCA_026770625.1 Nicotiana glauca | reverse complement strand
GGGGGGGGGGGGGGGGGGGGGAGTTTAAGGAGACACATAATGCTACAAATGAATTTTTTGGACACTATTATCCTACTATTTCTAACTGTTTAGTTTATCTTGCAGAATTTGTAAATTTTTTTGCTTATTTTTCAGAGGGTGGGAAAATTTATGAACAAGCTATTGATTCTATGAGAAAGAAATTTCAAAAATATTTTTTTTCATATTCCCCCTATTTATGGTGTTTGTTGCCTTGTTAAATCCTACTATGATATTAGGGGGTCCTCAATATTGGTATCAATCTATTTATAATGGTTTAGCACTTGAAGATGAAGAGTTGTCTAAACTTTCGGATGCACAAGCCTCAATTAAAATAAATGCTCAAACTATTTATAGTGCTTATCATATTGCAATAGATAATGCTAGACCAAGTATTATAACTCCTTCTTCTTCTAGCTCTTGTCACACCTCCTTTTTTACCACCCCGGGGTAATATAAGGGAGTTTTTTTAATTAAAGTAACATTATTCGAAATGAGATTATTTAATTTAGTTTATCAGAGTCACCACTTAGAATAATTTATTTGGTGTCCCACGTCACCGGTTTATTTTAAATCCTAAATCGAGGAAAATTCGACTTTGTTAAAAGTCTGCGAAATTAGAAATTCTAGATAAGAAATTTTGTTAACCCGGGAGAAGGTGTTAAATATTTTCGGGTTCCGTGGTTCTAGCACGGGCGTTTAAACTATTAAAATTGGCCTATTATCTGAGTAACTACATGTTTTAAACTATTGTGCATTTTTTAGCTTTATAACCGCTTTTAATTATTTTTAGGAGGATTCAATGCTATTTAAAATGCGTCATAAACCACGCTACATGAAATGCACCCATGGTAGCGTGGTTTGCAACACTCTTTATTTACCATTGTTGAAGATTGAAATTCGGTTACATGAAATGTGCACCCATAATTTAATAATTAAAAACCATAACTACGTCACGGGAACCGTACCCGTAGCTATGATGAATTATTTAAAGAACGCACATAAAGTAACTACGGATGTTCAATTTTAATAGCAACATTTGTAAGGGCCATAAATTATTTAATTGATGGCACACCTCGAATCTTTTTTACAAGGGTTAACTCTTGACTTAATTTTATGAGGGCCATGCGTTAAGGATTTTGTTTGGCATGGCACACCTCAATTGATTTAAAAAAAAGGGAGTTTATATAAATAAAGCTAAACATCCTAATTGAAGTTTAAACTAAAAATTCTTAAAACTCAAGGTTGGGCTTTTGAATTAATATCGAGCACTTGTTTTGGGCCAGGATGTCCAACAATGAATTAAATCCAGGAAAAACTTAGCTTTGAAAAGTCGGATTGGGCTCCAAACTTGGCCCAGCGGAACACGCGTTCCAGAGTGTCTTGTCTCTATAGGATTTTAACTAAGTGTTTGCTCACATTGGGCTTCAGGCGGGCCGAAATGCTATATGTGTTCTAGTTGGGCCTATCTACCTTTGCATTCTTAGCCATAGTTTTATTTAAAACTCTCACGACCCAATTCCTGTACCCGGTCGTGATGGCGCCTCTTGTGAAGACAAGGCCAGCCAGTTTAACCCAATTCATCTTTTAAAGCAGTTAACCAACACGAAATAGTCTAAACATGATTTAATAATACTGAATAGCGAAAATGTCGATAATAATGAAGAAAATCCAACCCGACACAGTCCTAACCGGGGTGTCACAAGTCAAGAACATCTATAGATAATACACAAGTCTGCTAAATCCAATAACTAATACAAATGTTTGAAAGGGAATGGAAATGATAGAGAGATAGAGACACGGGGCTGCGGACGTCAACAACTACCTCGTAATCTCCGAAAGCCGCCTGGAACTGGAGGAGTCAACACTCAGGAGTGGAACCAGCAACGCCTGAATCTGCACACAGGGTGCAAGGATTAAAGTAAGTACTCCAACTCAATGAGTAATGAATATAAATAATGACTGAAAGTAAGAAAGCATGTAGAATCACAAGGCATTCTATAATGAAGCAGTAAAAATCACTTAAAATCAGTATTAAACAAGTAAAAAAACAACAAGTAAAATCCTCATTTAACCAGTAAAACAGGTAATTGACAGATAGTTAAGATAAAGTAAACAAATAACAGTTCGCCCCTCGGTCTCAATCTCAGAACAATACCAGCCCCTCGGGCTCAATCTCACATCACAATAGGTACCCGTGCTCACTGGGGTGTACAGACTCCGGGAGGGGCCCCCTTATGGCCCAAGTGCAATATCAAGCCACCTTGTAGCATCAAATATAGGCCCTCGTCCTCATATCAATCAAGCCACCTCATGGTGTATATGTGTATTTCAGGCCCTCGGCCTCATATCAGTATCAGTGTATCCTCACAACTAGGCCCTCGACCTTTCTCAGTTCGAAAATCATCACAAGCCCCTCGGGCATTGGTAAAACAGTATTTCTCAGCCCAAAACATCATTTAAGTCTCAAAACTGAGTAAAAATGGCTGAGTAGTAAAACCGAGGAAAATAACATGACTGAGTTCAAGTAATAAGCCAAAACAGTAGGAAAATAGTAATAAAAGTCCCCGAAGGGTTCAAATAGTTGGCACGAAGCCCAAATATGGCAATCAGCCCAAATTATGATGATAGCAAATAAGTTTCAGTCAAATATGCGGTAAAATCATCAACCGGGACGGACCAAGTCACAATCCCCAATAGTGCACGACCCTACGCTCTTCATCAAACGTGTGTTTTACCTCAGTATAGCAATACAATGTGCAATCCGGGGTTCAAACACTCAAAGCATCATTTACAATCATTACTCAGCTCGAACCGGCTAATTCTCTAACTCGCGACACCTTTGCCCCTCGAATCAGCATCCACACGCGTCGAATCTATCCAAAATCAGAACGAATACGTCATAATATGCTAAGGGAACAAAGCCCAAGCAAAAACAATCGATAAATACCAAAAATCCCAAAATTAGCAAAACCCGAGCCCCGAGCCCACTTCTTGAAAATTAAAATTTTTTACACCAATAGGTTGCTTATCTTCCCACAAGTTCATACATACCAAAAGTTCTCAAATCCGATCCCAAATGTTCCTCCAAATCCCCAATTAAAAGTTCAAAATTCCAAGCCCTAGTTCTTCCATTTTTAGCTTAAATTCCATAATTTTCTAGGTGGAGTTCACATAACAATTGAGTTTTAGTCCGAAAATCTTACCTTCTAATGATTTTCCTTGAATCCTTCTTTAATCTCCTTTAAAGATCTTCAAAAACAAGCAGCTATGGGTGAAAATAGACCCAAAATCGCGGACAAGATGACTTAAAACGTTCTGCCTAGGCCTGTATTTCCTTCATCGTGATCGCGGCACTTCCCTCGCGATCGCGAAGAACAAATCTTTAGCTTCCCAAAATTACACTAGGCAAACACGAAAAGGTCCACGCAAATGCGATGACCAAACGAAATAACCATATGCGATCGCAAACATATCTCCGCGTTTTCAATGCACAAACATTTTGCCAAGACCCAGGTCCAATTGACCCAATGCGAACGCGACTACCCTCACGCGTTCGCGATGAAAAACTCTCCCAAGCTATGCAATCGCGAGCCTCCAACCGCTAACACTAAGAACAACTGGATGCCCTCCTCAATTCCTTCTACGCGATCGCGAGACACCCTATGCGATCGCAAAGAGCAATTTTCTGCAACACTCAACCTGCAACATTCTGCTATCTTTTAAGGCACAAAATGGTTCGATTGACCATCCGAAACTCACCAGAGGTCCCCGGGACCTCAACTAAAGGCACCAACACATCCTAAAACCTTATTCAAACTTGTTACAATCATCAAAAAACCTCAAACAACATCAAATCACCCAATACACATCGGATTCAAGCTTAAGTTTTCTAAAATCTTCCGAAATACGCTTTTGATCAAAAACCCAATCAAACAATGTCCGAATAACCTAAAATTCTGCACACACATGCCAAACGACACAACGAAGCTACTGCAACTCTCAAAATTCCATTCCGACCCTTATATCAAAATCTCACCTATCAACCAGAAATTACCAAAATATGAACTTCGCCAATTCAAGCCTAAATCTACTCTGAACCTCCAAAACCCATTCTGATCACTCTCCTAAGTTATAAATCACCTCCCGAAGCTAACCGAATCATCGAAACTCATATCCAAGACCTCTAACATATAAGTCAACATCCAGTTGAATTTTCCAACTCAAACTTCCTTAAAAGAGACTAAGTGTCTCAAACCTTACCAAGATCATTCCGGACTTGATCCGACAACCCAATACCACAAAAAATGAATCACAAAGCATAAAGAAACAGAAATGGATGAAACGATGTGGTAACTCATGAGACAACTTGTCGGGTCGTCACATCCTCCCCAATTTAAACAAACGTTCCTCTTTAAATGAGTCAAGAAACATACCTGAAGCCTCAAATAGGTGAAGATATCTAATCTGCATCTCTCGCTCGGTCTCCTAAGTAGCCTCCTCCATGGGCTAACCTCTCCACTGCACTTTCACTAAAGCTATATCCTTTGATCTCAACTTCTGAATCTGATGCTCCAAAACAGTTGCTGGCCCCACACCATAAGTCAAATCACCCTTCAACTGAATCGTGCTAAAATCTAGAACATAAGACGTATCCCAAATATACTTTCGGAGTATAGAAATATAAAATACCGGATGCACGCTTGATATGTTAGGTGGCAAAGCAAGCTCATAAGCCACCTCCCCAATCCTCCGAAGTACCTCAAAAGGTCCAATGAACCTTGGACTCAACTTCCCTTTCTTCCCAAATCTCATAACACCCTTCATGGTCGAAACCTTCAACTTGCCAACCATGTAGGACACATCTCGAACCTTCCTGCCAGCATAACTCTTTTTCCTCGACTGCGCTGTATGAAGCCTCTCCTGAATCATATTTGCCTTTTCCAAAGCATCCCAAACCAAATCTGCCCCCAATAGCCTTGCCTTACCGGGCTCAAACCAACCAAATGAAGATCTACACTGCCTCCCATACAACTTGACTGGTAGCTATTGTTATAAGCAAACTCTACAAGTGGTAGAAACTGATCCCATGACCCTCCAAAATCAACAACACAAGCGCATAGCATATCCTCCAATATATAAATAGTACGCTCGGACTGCCCGTCCATCTGAGGGTGATAAGTTGTGCTCAATTCCACCGGAGTACCTAACTCCTGCTGAATAGACTTCCAAAATTAGGAAGTAAACTGAGTGCCCCAATCTGAAATGATGGAAACTAGGACACCATGTGTAATGACCCGACCGATCGTTTTGATCCCTAGCACGTCATCCAGCAGTCCTAGGCCATGAGCAGCTTCATTTCAGGGTTTATAACTTATACACATGGTTGGAATTTAATTTCGGGAAGTTCAGAGTTGATTTGGGAAGAGAATTCTCGTTTTGGAACCTTAAAGTTTAAAGAATTAACTAGGATGTGATTTTTGAGTAAATGACCTCGAAATCAGGATTTGAAGGTTCCAGCAAGCTCGTATAATGATTTTAGACTTGGGCGTATGACTGGTTCGGGTTTTGGATAACCCGAGAGCATTTTGGTGCTTATTGTGGAAGTTAGCATTTTGGAAGAAATTTCATAAGTTTGGCTTGAAGTGCATTTTAGTATTATCGATATCCGTTTGGGATTTCGAGTCTGTGACTAGCTCCATATTTTGATTCTGGACTTAAGAGCACGATCTGAAGTGAATTCGGAGGTCCGTAGGTTATTTTAGAGTCATTTGGCTAAAGATAGAAATTTGAAGGCTTTGAGAAGTGTAACGACCTGACTGGCCATTTTGAGCCTTTACACCTTTCTCGTTAGTTCTCAAACATGACTTGTCCCATATGATGGATCACGACTTATGTAAATCGTTGGTTTGGGGTTTCAAGGTAATCAGAACAAATTTGGAAGTACAGTTCTCAGTTTGAAGCTTGAAATTTGAAAAGTTTGACCAAGATTTGCTTGTAGTATATGATCTTAGATTAGAATTTGCATTATTTGGTTAGCTCCATTAGGTGATTCGGGTTTTAGAAGCATGATCAGAATGCATCTTGGAAGTCCGTGGAAGGTTTAGGCTTGAATTGGTAAAATTGAGATTTCGGCATTTTTCGGTTGATAGGTGAGATTTTGATATAGAGGTCGGAATGAAATTCTTAGAGTTATAGTAGCTTCGTTGTGTCATTTGGGATTTAGGTGTAAAATTTCAGGCCATTCAGACGTGGTTTGGTTGGGTTTTTGATCAAAAACATATTTTGGGAGATTTTGGGATTCTTAGGCTTGAATCCGATGCAAATTTGATGTTCTGATGTTGTTTTGAGTGTTTCGACAGTTGGAACAAGTTTTAATGATGTTATGGGATATGTTGGCATGTTTAGTTGAGGTCCCGAGGGCCTCGGGTGAGTTTCGGGTGGTCAATCGGACCATTTCATGTTTTAGAAAGTTGCAGAAAATTTCTGTTTAGTGTTGCTGTCTTTTGGCCCTCGCGTTCGCGAGCAGGCCCTCGCGTTTGTGAAGGGTTAGCTAGTATGGTTGAGATTTTAGCCTTCGCGTTCACGAGGGAGGCTCCGCGTTCGCGAAGGGCTGATTGTTTGGGCATCGTGTTCGCAGAGGAATTGTCGAGTTCGAGTAAGTTTAAGAAGGTAAAGAATCGCGTTCGTGAAGGAGAGTTTTGGTCAGCGGAATTTTTTTGGTTCGCGAATGCAAGGCTTTGACCGCGTTCATGAAGAAAGAATTTATTCCTAGGGTAGAATGTTTAAAAGATGGGTTCCGCGATTTTTGGTCTAATTTCTCCATTGTTGAGCAATTTTTGGAGCCTTTAAGAAGGATTTGAAGACGGAATCGAAGGGAAACACTTGGAGGTAAGCTTTTTGAACTCAATACCTGATTCTTGTGTGAATTCCACCTAATTAATCATGGAATTAATCCTAAAAATTAGAGGAATCAGGGCTTGAATTTGGAGAGTGTAAATTCGGGATTTGAGGTCCGATTTTGATGTTGTTGATATGTATGAACTCATGGGGAGATGAGGAATCTAATGATGTGAAAATTTATGAGTTTCGAGAAGTGGGCCCAGGGCTCGGGTTTTGCTAATTTCGAGATTTTTGGCATTTTCCGATTGTTTTCGCTTGGGCTTTGTTCCCTTAGCATATTGTGACGTATTCGTTCTAATTTTTGGATAGATTCGATACGTGTGGAGGCCGATTTGAGGGACAAAGGCATCGCGAGCTAGAGATTTAGCCGGTTCGAGGTAAGTAATGATTGTAAATACAGTCCTGAGGGTTTGAAACCCTAGATTACATATCATTGTGCTATGTTGAGGTGACTTACACGCTAGATGACAAGCGTGAGGTAAAGCACCGTTGGGGATTGTGACTTAATCCACCCTGAATGATAATTTTAATGCATAATTGATAGTTAATTGTTTGATATTATTATATCTTGGGCTATATGCCATGTTTGCGGCCTAGTGCCGACTTGTTGAGACCCTTAAGAGAACTTTTACATTTTTTCTCACTTTATTTGTTTTGAAAGCATATCCTCAGTCATTTTTTACCTGTTTATTGTTTAAATCTGGTCTTATCACTATATTCTTAAAAGTGTGAACTTTTTGGGCTGAGTTCCCTGTTTTACTGATGGTCCGAGTGATCGTGAGTTGAAGACTGAGATAGACCAAGGGTCTGATTTTGAGGTTGATGACTGAGATAGACTGAGAGCTTGATGGTGAGGTTAATGATTGAAAGAGGCCGAAGGCCTGACTGTGAGGATTATATATATCTATGGATCGGGCTGCATGCCGCAGAATATATATATATATATATATATATATATATATATATATATATATATATATATATATATATATATATATGGATCGAGCTTCATGCCGTAGTGATACTCATATGGATCGGGCTGCACGCCGCATCGATATAGTGTTTGGGCTGTAGGAGCCCCTCCGGAGTCTGCACATCCCCATTGAGCGCAGTCGACTATATTTATGGATTAGGGTACACGCCGCAGCGGTTACTATATGGTACCCTTTGAGTGTGAGTGCTGAGTGTGACCGCTGATTGATAAGAGTTGGGTCACGAGTGACTGAGAGGCTTGCCCGAGGGGCGATAGATATATACATGCATTTGAGTGATTCTTTGCCTGAGATCCATGGTTATGAACTTATTGATTTTCACTCCTCTTTAAGTGAGTTTTTATCAAATATGTTAAATTATTGACTTCTTTCACTCATCTTTACACTAAGTCTCTGTCGAAAACGTTGAATAAATGTTTTTAAACAACTTTCATTTAAGCTGGGGTTTATGAGATGTTCAGAACTTAATCACTGATTTGGCTTTTGTTATTTCCATTGAGATTTTCTTGTTATCAGATGTTTATGACTCCTGTTTTCCACGAGGGGCTGTTTACAAACTATATTTTGCCTAGGGGTCGATTATCATTTTATCTCTTTTATTATAAATGGCATTGAACCCCTACTGAAGCTGTTGGAAGGTATTTTAAATGATTTTTACCAAAAACTAGATTTTAAATGAGGCGATTGACTCGTATTCTAATTTGGAAAGCCTGTTGTGCTTATTGAGCCTAACCTAAATGTGGATTCATTATTTCCTACTGCTTAGTCTTTATTTACTTTTATTACTTACTAGGTTAGAGTACTCACGTTACTCCATGCACCTCGTGCGCAGATTTAGGTATTTCAAAATCCGGTAGCGGGTGTTTGTTGCTCAAACACGGAGTCATTAGAGTTAGCAAGGTGGCCGCACGATGTTCGAAGCACTGCTTCCTTCCTCTCATTTTTATTTTTGTACTTAGTACATTTTGACTGTCTTTGTTGTATTCAGACGTTGATAGATGCTCATGGCTAGTGACACCCCGATGTCGGGCTTGTATATTGTTCTGCACTGTTCATTCAGATTTATATTATGAAATGTTGTTTAATTAAGGGCTTAAAAATTACTCTAGACGATTAAAGGGTTTATATGGGTATTGTGTCGGCTGGCCTTGTCTTCACGAGAGGTGCCATCACGATCGGGCCGGTTTGGGGTCGTGACAAGTTGGTATCAGAGCTTAGGTTACATAGGTCTCACGAGTCATGAGCAGATTTAGTAGAGTCTCGCGGATCGGTACAGAGACGTTTGTATTCATCCTTGAGAGGCTGCAAAACCTTTAGGAAAACTTTACATTCTTGAATTCTTATCGTGCGTCCTTTGATTTCTCTTAAAAAGTAACTCTTTGAATTCCTTCCACGCATTCGTATGCGCACATGTGTGCTTAGTATCAGATGTACATCGATGGCTTGTGATCCCTTGGTTAAGGGGCAAGATGTGATTTATGTGAGTTGATGTTGGGCCCGTCTGGAAGACTTGAGGCCAGATTTTTGCCTATAGCTTGAGCACCGAGGTGCTGATTGTGTGAGCAAGTGTTTTTGAACATATATGTTTGGTAGTGTCCCTATTATTGGAAGTGATGGCTGGATGATTACGTGATGAGTATGTTATGTCTGCGAGGTGTATTCATATAATTTAGAAGCGACGAGAAGGTTCTGCTAGAGGATAAGAGGACTATTAGGTGCTTGATTTCCATATTGATTCGACGTATAGCCCCAAGTTATGGGTATGTGAAGAATATTTTCATGTTTCATAATTGGGCGTGAAGTAAATTTCATGTTACGGTATAAGTTCAGACTTAGGAACGCTAAGGACTGCATAATTTTGGTGACAGTGGAAGGTATACAGAAAATGTTAGTTGAAGGCAAAGCAGGTTAGTTGTATCCTGCGGAGTTTTCTGAAGTTGTGTGATCCTTATGTTGTCTGTTAGAAGATCTCATTTACAAGTGAAATATAATTGTGAAATTCGAATTTTGGATCGCTTAAGAGATTGGGCTTGATTGTTGCAAGGATGAATGTGAGATTTGCAAAAGATTTGAAGTACCAGATGATCAGTGTTTCACGTGCTTATGAAGGATTGAGTTTAATCTCACTATAACATTATGGCAGCAATAGGGTATATGCGTTATGAGTTATTGTGTGTGTTTTGATCTATGGCTTCAAGCCAAGTGGGGGAGTCTGCTATTGATTAGGCGATTGCACTGTTATGGGCTATGTTAGTTCCAGTTTGAGGCGTACTGGTGAATCAGTTATGGTTTATGGAGATTAAGACCAAGGATGTCTCGAGTAAAGGAAAACTTTGACAAAGGTTATGTCATGCTTCATAGATTTTAGAGAATCTCAGAATGTCTTGAGTTGTTATTGGAAAAAGATGTTCGGTGCATAGAGCAGGAAGTTTCTTGGTTGTATTGGGATGAGGTTGTATTCTGCAGTATCTGAAGTGCTAATGGGGCACAGGTTGTTCTGTTCTTTGATCGAGCTAATTGCAGTTTGAGTAGAGTGGATAACTTGAGATAATAGTTCTAATGTGTCCAAGATTCTACATATATCGATTGGGTATTTTAAAGTTGCATATGTGGTTAGAAACTGAGCTTTCATTGGAAGATGTCAAGACTTGTGGTGTTTTATATAAATTATGAGATTCTATGTATCAGTATCAGGAAGGCAAAGGTAACGGATTTAGATTCGTAGAAAGTCTTTTTAGAGTAAAGTATTTTGAAGATGGTGCTTTTAGGGATATTTAAGAGAGTATTCAGCAGCTTATGAGTCTTAGACGGTATAGTTTTATGCTTGGGTCTCGTGTGGCAAGCCTGGGTTGAGGAATTTTGGTGCTACAGCAAGAAGGGATATCAAGTTGAAGATGAATCAGATGGGAATTTAGATAGATGGGGTAGCTTGATAGTAAACCGGGCCGGTATGGTAAGGATATGATTAGTTCCTTGTGTGTGTTTGAGGTAATGGGTTCCCATAGGTATTTTGCAGTAGTGCTCTTAGGTTTTTATGTCTTTCTTAGCTTGGTCGAGTTAGAAGGATTCAGTCCTGGTAGGTCTGATTTGTGCAAGGGGAACTCGGAGAGTTCTTGATGATTTTTACCGCGGTGTGGAGATGTATATTTTCTATGGGCATGCGGAGCATGGGGTGTATGGTGATTATCTTCTAGATGAGACTAATGGAAAGTTCTTGACTAGTTGAGTACGTAGATGTTTGTGGTTTGGAAGGGATATGACGTTCTCATGATATCCTAGGATGGTATGGCACATGCGATATGTTGTGTAGGATTGAGATTGGCATGTGTAAGGTCACAGTTCAAATTTGAATGGAAGGTCATAAATTCGTAGGCAGCACAGGCAGTTTCATATAATTAGAGAAATGAGCTTCAGATGATTTGAGAAATGATCTTCAGATGATTAAGGAAATAGTAATGCTAATTGAGGTGATTTTACGAGGGTATGTGTTTCATAAAAAGGCAATGTGATTAAGTTGATGGTACTTTGGTAGGATTGCAGCACTTCTTGTTAGATAGGCTGCTGATATTCGAGTTTGCTTGGCAGCACAGAAGAATCTTGTAGTATATCTCGTGGAATGATTGAGTACTAGAGGTGAGTTATATATGCGAGTGGCGGAATTGGGATTAGATATGGTAATTCGTGTATTTGACGGACTTGGAAACTGGAAGTTCTCATATACAAGTTAGCTCGTGGCGGTGGATGACAAAATGTGGGCCAGTTAGTCAGAAGTTAGTATGTGCTATGATTCAGTCATTGTGAACCTTCGAGGGATTATTTATCTGTTGTGGGTAACTATGTTTGATGTATGGTCCATTGGCAGACCTATATGGATATGTGTCCGGCATCTAGACGGTTTTGTTGACTTCGAGTTGCTGTTGGCAAGGGATGTGTTGATTCGATTATTATTGAGCTATTAGCAATTATGGGGATCTATGAGTTATCCTTCTGTATTGTGAGACGTTAGGATTTGTTGGTTATAGGCACAAGTGGTGCGGTTCCATTAGGGTTTCATAGTGGAATTCAAGTAGGAAGAGTACTGGTTATTCTTGGTGGATGACGTATCGGTTATGTCCTTTCGGGTATGTGTAGTGTATGTAAATTGCTTCGTAGTAGTTAGGGTGATTGCTTTGGTTTTGACATCATATTGCACATGGTTGTCGATTTGGAGAATAGTGACGTAATGTGTTTCATGTGTTCTGTTTCTGTGATGTGAGACGGATTCTCAACCTTGTGTTGTGGTGGTACTGGTGAACTTTAGGTACAACTATTTTAATTGAGTCATTTTCATGATTTGAGTATGTTTTGACTGTTGCTTATTGGTGCGCGTGTTGTGCGAGTTGTGTCTTAGGCCTGTATTGATGTGTTAATGTCACCAGAGTAGTTGTGTTGGATTAGATGAGATCATCGGGATCTTTAATGAATACAAACGGATTCGATTTGAGCATGACAAAAGGATAAATATCGAGGTTTAGCTCAAAAAATCTGCTATAGTCTTTGCCAAAGGAGAAGTGGCTTCATGAATGGTTGATCTGAGAAATGTCTATGGCTTACTATGTGGTTTATTTATCATAGCCAGTATATGAAAGTGTTGGAAAGAAACTTTAGTTGATAAGAGGTTTTCTACAGGTATTCGGTTGTTATGTGCAACTGTTGTGATTAGAAATTATCGCTGCGAGTGTTTGAGTTATGTGGTATATCACGTGATTGCACCTGAGATATCAGATATGGTTTTTTACAGCTTGTTCGGACTTATTCACAGTATAAATGTGAGATTCTGATCGTATCGAGGATTTTAGAAGCAGAAATGTGGTTCTGTGGTTTGTGGACTAGGTTGGATTGTGAAATTTCAGTTATATTGTGTTATCAAACCTATGTGAGATAGGGTGACGTGGGATCACCCCCGGGTATATTCATGGTGAGGTTATTCAGCGATTGGTTGGGTTTTAGAACAAACTTTGGGCACATACGAGGATGAACGTATGTTTAAGTGGGGGAGGATGTAACGACCCGACCGATCATTTTGAGCCTTTACACCTTGCTCGTCAGTTCTCGGGCATGACTTGCCCCGCTTTATGGATCATGACATATGTAAATCATTGGTTTTGGGTTTCAGGGTGATCAGAACGAATTTGGAAGAATAGTTCTCAGTTTGAAACTTGAAATTTGAAAAGTTTGACCAAGATTTGACTTGTGGTATATGATCTCGGATCGGAATTTTCTTTATTTGGTTAGCTCCGTTGGGTGATTCGGGACTTAGGAGCATGATCAGTATGCATCTTGGAAGTCCATGGAAGGTTTAGGCTTGAATTGGTGAAATTGAGATTTCGGCATTTTTCGATTGATAGGTGAAATTTTGGTATAGAGGTCGAAATGAAATTCTGAGAGTTGCAGTAGCTTCATTGTGTCATTTGGGATGTGTGTGTAAAATTTCAGGCCATTCAGACGTGGTTTGGTTGGGATTTTGATCAGAAACGTATTTTGGAAGATTTTGGGATTCTTAGGCTTGAATCCGATGCAAATTTGATGTTTTGATGTTGTTTTAACTATTCCAAAGGTTGGATCAAGTTTGAATGATGTTATGGGATATGTTAGCATGTTTGGTTGAGGTCCCGAGAGCCTTGGGTGAGTTTCGAGTGGTCAATCGGACCATTTCATGTTTTGTAAAGTTGCAGAAAATTTCTATTCTGTGTTGTAGGCTTTTGGCCTTCGCGTTCGCGAGCAGGCCCTCACGTTCGTGAAGGGTTAGCTGGTATGGTTGAGATTTTAGCCTTCGCGTTCGCAAGGGAGACTACGCATTCGCGAAGGGCTAATTTTTTGCGCATCGCATTTGCAGAGGCATTTTTGCATTCATGTAAGTTTGAGAAGCTGAAGCATCGCGTTCGCAATGGTAAGGTCGCATTCGCGAAGGAGAGTTTTGGTCAGCGGAATTTTTGTGCTTCGCGAATGCGAGGCTTTGACCGCGTACGCGAAGAAGGAATTTATGCCTGGGGCAGAATGTTTAAAAGATGGGTTCCGCGATTTTTGGTCTAATTACTTCATTGTTGAGCAATTTTTGGAGCCTTTGAGAAGGATTTGAAGAGGGAATCGAAGGGAAACACTTGGAGGTAAGATTTTTGAACTCAATAACCGATTCTTGTGTGAATTCCACCTAATTAATCATGGAATTAAGCCTAAAAATTGAGGAATTAGGGTTTGAATTTGGAGAGTGTAAATCTGGAATTTGAGGGGCCATTTGAGGTCCGATTTTGATGTTGTTGATATGTATGAACTCGTGGGGAGATGAGGAATCTAATGATATGAAAATTTCAAAGTTTCGAGAAGTGGGCCCAGGGCTCGGGTTTTACTAATTTCGGGATTTTTGGTATTTTCCGATTGTTTTCGCTTGGGCTATTTTCCCTTAGTATATTATGACGTATTCGTTCTGATTTTAGATAGATTCGACGCGCGTGGAGGCCGATTTGAGGGGCAAAGGCATCGCGAGCTAGAGATTTAGCCGGTTAGAGGTAAATAATGATTGTAAATACTGTCCTGAGAGTTTGAAACCCCGGATTACACATCGTTGTGCTATGTTGAGGTGACTTACACGCTAGATGACGAGCGTGGGGTAGAGAACCACTAGGGATTATGACTTAATCCATCCCGAATGATTATTTTAATGCATATTTGATAGTTAATTGTTTGATATTATTATATCTTGGGTTGTATGCCATGTTTGGGGCATCGTGCTGACTTGTTGAGACCCTTAGTAGCACTTTTACTATTTTTCCTCACTCTATTTGTTTTAAAAGCATATGCTGATTCATGCTTTACCTGTTTATTATTTAAATCTGGTCTTATCACTATATTCTTAAAAATGTGAAAACTATTTGGGCTGAGTTCCCTGTTTTACTGATGGTCCGAGTGATCGTGAGTTGCTGACTGAGATAGACTGAGGGTCTGATTGTGAGGTTGATGACTGATATAGACTGAGAGCCTGGTGGTGAGGTTAATGATTAAAAGAGGCGAGGGACTGACTGTGAGGACTATATATATCTATGGATTGGGATTCATGCCACAACAATAAATATATATATATATATATATATATATATATATATATGTGTGTGTATATATATATATATATATATGTGTATATATATATATATATATATATGTATGTATGTATGTATAAGGATCAGGCTATATGCCGCAGCAATACTTATATGGATCGGGCTGCACGCCGCAGCAATATAGCGCTTGGGCTGTAGGAGCCCCTCTGGAGTCTGCACACCCCCCGTGAGCACAGTTGACTATATTTATGGATCAGTCTGCACACCGCAGTGGTTACTATATGGTATTGAGTGTGAGTGCTGAGTGTGAGCGCTGATTGATAAGAGTTGAGTCACGAATGACTAAGAGGCTTGCCTGACGGGCGATAGATCTATACATGCATTTGAGTGATGCTTTGCCTGAGGGGCCTGGTTATGAACTTATTGATTTTAACTCCTCTTTAAGTGAGTTTTTATCGAATATGTTAAATTATTGACTGCTTTCACTTATCTTTACATTGAGCCTCTGTCGAAAATGTTGAATAAACGTTTTAAACAACTTTCATTTAAGCTGGGGTTTATGAGATGTTCAGAACTTAATCACTAATTTGTCTTTTGTTATTTCCACCGAGATTTTCTTGTTATGAGATGTTTATGACTCCTGTTTTGCCCGAGGGGCTATTTATGAACAATGTTTTGCCGAGGGGCCGATTATAGTGTTATCTCTTTTATTATAAATGGCATTTAACCCCTACTGAAACTGTTGGAAGGTATTTTACATGATTTTTAACAAAAGATGGATTTTAAATGAGGCGATTGACTCGTATTCTGATTTGGAAAGCCTGTTGTGCTCATTGAGCCTAACCTAAATGTGGATTCATTGTTTCCAACTGCTCAGTCTTTATTTACTTTTATTACTTAGTGGGTTGGAATACTCATATTACTCCCTGCACCTCGTGTTTAGATTCAGGTATTTCAGAGCTCGGTAGCGGGTATTGGTTGCTCAAAGGCGGAGTCATCAGAGTTAGCAAGGTGGCTGCACGGCGTTCGCAGCACTGCTTCCTTTCTCTCATTTTCATTTCTGTACTTAGTACATTTTGACTGTCTTTGTTGTATTTAGACCTTGATAGATTCTCTTGGCTAGTGACACCTCGATGTCGGGCTTGTATATTATTTCACACTATTCATTCAGATTTATATTATGAAATGTTATTTAATTAATGGCTTAAAATGACTCTAGATGATTAAAGGGTTATATGGGTGTTGTGTCGGTTGGCCTTGTCTTCATGAGAGGCGCCACCACGACCGGGCCGGTTTGGGATCGTGACAAGAAGTTTGACCGGTAGTGGACCTTTTGATATCAGGGTCGGAATCCGATTTCGGAAGTTGGAGTTGGTTCGTAATGTCGAATATGACTTGCGTGCAAAATTTGAAGTCAATTGGATGCAATTTGATAGGTTTAAACATAGAAAGTAGAAGTTTGAAATTCTAAAGTTCATAAAGCTTGGATTGGAGGTCGATTCCTAGTTTTAGCGTTGTTTGATATGACTTGATACCTCGAGCAAGTCCATAATGTATTTTGGGACTGGTTGGTATGATTGGTTGGAGTCTCGTGGGCCTCGAGTGGATTCCGGGTGGTTAACGGATCGAATTTGGAAATTTTGAGAAGGCTGAAGGATTGCTGCTTCTATCATAACCGCATATGCGGTTCTTGGACCACAGATGTGGTTCACATTGCAGAAACGGCCCAGGACGGCCAAGTCCAGGAACCGCAGATGCGGCTCCCAAGCCGCAGTAGCAGCTCCGTAGATGCGGCCTGGAGACAGCAGATATGGTCCCAGCCCCTTCTCCCTTTTTTCGCAGATGCGGCCCCTTCTTCGCAGATGTGGTTCCCTGACTGCAGATTCGAAAATCGCTAGGCAGTGAGGTTCATTTAATGCGTGCTCAAAGTCATTTTTGCTCAATTTCACTCACATCTTTGCCAATTTTAGAGCTCTTGGAGAGGTGGTTCTGTCATTCATCATGAGTTAAGTAAGTTATGCTAGCTTTGAGTTAAATACAATGTCTATATATGGATTTAGACATGGAAAATTGTAGAAAACTTGGAGGACTGAGGGAAAACCTAGAAATTGACATTTCTTGGAATTTGACCACAATTTTGGATATGAAATTGAGAGTAATTTATATATTTGAGTTCGTGAGGTTATGGGTAAACTTATTCTTTGAAAATTTTGGAAATCCGAGCACGTGGGCCGAGGGCATTTTCGTCCACTTTCCGATCGGGGTTAGGAATTGTTATAAATTGGATTAATATGAGTAATTTATCGTATATTAATGGATTTGCATGGCTATTGGCTAGTTTTGGAGCATTGGTATCAGAGCCTAAGGTTTTAAAGTGTCCTAGGATGTCTCGGAGCCGTGTCTAGTAGAGTCCTTCTTATCGGTGTGTTGTCGACCACATCTATAAGTTGGAGGCTACATGGACATTTAGGAATATTACCCTTCTTCAACTCTCCAAATCGTGCAATAAAGCTTGACTATCAGATTGTTTTCTAACTCGTGC
>MU788079.1:158444-169176 GCA_026770625.1 Nicotiana glauca | reverse complement strand
TGAAATTCTTGTGATTGAGTTGTTGGGTGTTTGATTGGTTTGATTATGTGTTATGTGGTATGAGTTGTGAAACGAATGACAAAGAGGAAATCGAAAATGATGAAATTGGGAACAGTGGTAGTAATGACATATTTGGCTTCTTGTGGGAAATTAATGAAATGACTTGAATTGCTTATGAACTGTTGAACATAATGGGATTGGTACTGTTGGTTATGGAAACACTTGTAACCTTTTTGTGGTAGTGGCTTAAAAAGTATTATGGAAACATGAAACAATTGTGAATTTGCTTATTGTCAATGTTGTGATCTTTGTGAAGTGTTTTTGGTTGTTATTGTGATTGTTGTGATTTGAAACTGTACGGTGGGATCGGGTTGCGCGCCGCAACACAACTTGATATATTATGGGTTGGGGTGATAAGGGTGGCCGAGGTAATAAGGGTGGACGAGGTAATAAGGGTGGAAAGCAATCAAAATCGCCATTGAAATCAATATGTGTACCAATTGTGAAATCAATGATGAGGAATTGTGAAAGGAGACAACAGGAGAGGTTGTAACTTGTGGGGCACTNAAGTTAAGTGTTGAAAACTTGTTTGGCTTGACTTGTTATTTCTTTATGTATTTGTTGGTTGTTTCTATTAACGTGACTTACTTGTCTATGGCTTGAGTTTACTTGGGACAAAGCTTGTTCATAAATACCAGTACAATTCTAGTGTACTGACGTCCCTTTTGCTGGGGGCGCTACATTCGTGTTATGATTGTAGGTGGATCCGTAGCAGGTACTTCAGTTCATCGGCAGTAGCACTCCTTCATCTTCCACTGGCCGTTTGGGTGAGCCCCTTTCCTCTCGGGGCCCTGCGTGGCTCATGCCACTTCTATTTCAGAGTTCTATTTTGATTTTGTGTAAGGTATAGCCGGAGCCTTGTTATCGGCAAGTACTGTATTATCCTGTCATATCTTAGAGGCTCCGTAGACAGTAAATGTGGGTTATGAACTTATGTATTGTACGTCGGGTAATGTGAGTTGTAAGCCTTGTTTAGTAATCAACTATGTTGTGTATGTTTTGAAAAAGGGTGATTTCAATTATAAAGTGGTTAATCCCTTGTTTAATAAGTAATGAAAAATATAGGGTAACACGTGGGATAGGAAAGGCACCCAGGTCCGCTTGACTGGGGCTACCCGGTCGGGCGCCGGTCATGTCCTTCGATTTGGGGCGTGACAATTGTGCATCAATTTGAGTTTCGGAAGGGCGTGGAAGGCCGTTTGTCGATCTTCGGAGCGAGATGACTCTCCTTTCTAGACTTGTAAGAGGGAATTGTAACCATAGGTAAAATAATTGATTATGTGCTCCTATTTGTGGGTGTTACGTATGCACGAGGTGATGAGAGTCTGTGCGTAGCTACTACTACGCTATTGTCCGGGTAGTTTAGGACCCAGAAGCATGTTATACTTGGATTATTTGCGAACTTATTGACAACTTGAACTGCTTAAATCATATCGAATTAGTAAATGAATTTCTAAACAGATTAAACTTTATTTTTTTCTGAAATGGTTAAAGAGGATTGGCTTTATTTGGATAATTGCTCCGTGTGGACTTCTTGATTGACTGTCTGTGTGTGTTTATTTTGGAATGGGCCGAACGCCTCGGCAGATTAAATAGATGCATATATGGTTCACGTCGTTCGACCCTCGGCAGTGCACAATTTATTCTCTATTGGATCGGGTCGTATGCCTCGGCATGATTTGCTCATGCTTGTATTGCAGCCTTGAACTTATTAAAGTTGTCATTGCCTCTTCCTAGCTTGAGAATATTTGGATAAATAATGAAAAGGAATTTTGAAAATTTTCGATAAAAGAAATAATTATTTACTTGTTTCCTTCTATTGGATTAAAATCATGTTTATAGAAATCCACTATTTAATGTATTATTGGCATCACATATTGGACCCTTAGTAAGTGTCGAAGTCGAACCCTCGTCTCTACTTCTTCGAGATTAGACGGGATACTTACTGAGTACACGTTGTTTTTGTACTCATACTATACTTCTGTGCATTTTTGTTGCACAGGCACATGCTTCTCCAGTAGCCTACTGGGCTTAGCAGCATGGTTGATACGGAGACTAGGTGAGCTGTATTTCCTCGAGGCGACCCGCAGCTAGTATAGTCTCTCTCTCAGGATTTTATTTATTTTTTGTCCAATTGTATTTCGGCCAACTGTCGTACTTTATTCGGTTTTTCTTAGAAATCGCTTATGCACTTGTGACACCGGGTTCTGGGGATGTTTATGGGTTTATTCAGAAATATTAAAAGTTGTTAAAATGTCTCATTATTTCTCCAGAGAAAATTATTATGTATTGTTTAAATGTATAAAAGAAGTGATTTAGAAAATATTTAAAATGAGAATTTAATTAAGTATTTTTGGTTGGCTTGCCTGACAGCGGTGTCCGGTGCCATCATGACCCTTAGTGGATTTCGGGTTGTGACACCATGCAACCGAACAATCTCGCGGATATATATCTCTGCTAATCGCTCTGAAGAATAAGTAGTACATACAGGAATGAAGTGTGCGGACTTGGTCAGTCGATCCACAATCACCCAAATAACATCGAACTTCTTCAAATTCCGTGGAAGCTCAACAACAAAGTCCATAGTAATCCTCTCCCACTTCCATTCTGGAATATCCATCCACTGGAGCAAGCCACCCAATCTCTGATACTCATATTTCACTTGCTGACAATTGAGACACCGAGCCACAAATCCCACAATGTCTTTCTTCATTCTTCTCCACCAATAGTGCTGCCTCAAATCCTGATTCATCTTCGCGGCACCCGGATGAATGGAATAGCGCGAGCTATAGGCCTCCTCCAAAATTAACTCCCGAAGCCCAGCCACATTGGGCACACAAATCCGGCCCTGCAATATCAACATCCCATCATCACCAATGGTCACATCTCTAGCACTATCATGCTGAACTCTGTCCCTAAGGACAAGCAAATGCGGATCATCATACTGGCGCTCTCTGATCATCATGCTGAACTATGTCCCTAAGGACAAGCAAATGCGGATCATCATACTGGCGCTCTCTGATGCGATCATATAAAGAAGACCAAGAAACTACACAAGCCCACACCCGATTGTGCTCCGAAATATCCAACGTCACAAACAGATTGGCCAAAAGCCCGAACATCAACTGCAAAAGGTCTCTCCCCAACTGGGATATATGCCAAACTCCCCATACTCACTGCCTTCCAGCTCAAAGCACCGGCCACCACGTTGGCCTTTCCTGGATGATAAAATATAGTGATATCATAATCCTCAAGCAACTCCAACCATCTCCACTGCCTCAAATTGAGATCCTTTTGCTTGAACAAATGTTGAAGATTGCGATGATCAGTGAATAGCTCACAAGATATGCCATACAAGTAATGCCTCCAAATCTTCAATGCGTGAACTATAGCAGCCAACTCTAATTATGAACGGGGTAGTTCTTCTCATGGGGCTTCAACTGACGAGAAGAATAAGCGATAACTCTACCCTCATTCATTAACACACAACCAATCCCTACTCTCGAAGCATCACAATACACTGTATATGAACCTGAAGCTGATGACAAAACTAACACTGGAGTTGTGGTCAAAGTTGTCTTGAGCTTCTGAAAGCTTTCCTCACACTCGTCCGACTATACAAATGAAGCACCCTTGTGAGTCAACTTGGTCAAGGGCGATGCGATAGATGAGAATCTCTGAACAAACCGGCGATAATAGCATGCCAAACCAAGAAAACTACGAATCTCAGTAGCTGAGGATGGTCTGGGCCAACTCTGCACTGCCTCTATCTTCTTTGAATCAACCTGAATACCCTCACTGGACACCACGTGTCCCAAGAATGCCACTGAACTGAGCCAAAACTCGCACTTGGAGAACTTTTCATAAAGCTTCTCCTCTCTCAATCTCTACAACATAACCCTCAAATGCTCTGCGTGCTCCTCCTGACTACGCGAATATACATGATATCATTAATGAAAACTATAACAAATATGTCAAGATAAGGACGGAACACGCTGTTCATCAAATGCATGAACGCTGTTGGGGCATTGGTCAGACCAAAAAACATAACCAGGAACTCATAATGACCATATTTGGTCTTGAAGGCCATCTTAAGAATATCCGAATCCCTGATCTTCAATTGGTGATAACCTGAACGGAGATCAATCTTGGAGAATACCCTTGCTCCCTGAAGCTGGTCGAATAAATCATCAATGCGAGGAAAGGGATATTTGTTCTTAATTGTTACCTTGTTCAATTGGCTATAATCAATTCACATTCTCATTGTGCCATACTTCCTCTTTACAAACAGAATCGGCACACCCCAAGGCGACACAATAGGCCGAATGAACCATTTATCTAGGAGTTCCTAAAGCTGTTACTTTAACTCTTTCAACTCCGTTGGTGCCATACGATACGGCGGAATAGAAATGGGCTAATGCCCAGCACCAGGTCAATACCAAAATCAACATCCCTGTCCGGTGGCATGCCCGACAGGTCTACAGGAAATATATCAATACTGGGAGCCTCAGCTCCGACATCCCTCACAAAGGCAAAATACGAGAGACAACCCTTCCAACCATACACTGGGCCTTCAAGAAAGAAATCACTCTACTTGAAACATAATCAATCACACCTCACCACTCGATCTGTGGCACACCCAGTATAGTCAATATGACTGTCTTAGCATAACAGTCCAGAATAGCACGACACGGAGATAGCCAACCATGCCCCAAATGATATCAAAATCCACCATACTCAATAATAAAAGATCAACTTAGGCCTCCAGACCCCCAATAGTCACCACACATGACCAGTACATACGGTCTACAATAACAGTATCGCCCACCGGGGTAGATACATGAATATATAAAGAAAGAAACTCACGAGGCATACCCAAATAACGAGCAAAGTATGATGACACATAAGAAAAGTTGGATCCGGGATCAAATAACATAGAGGCATCTCTGTGGAAGACTGAAGCAATACCTGTAATAACAACATCTGAAGCAATAGCATCGTGTCTGCCTAGAATAGCATAGAATCGGGCCTGACCACCCCCTCTGAGGCAGCCCCTTGCTGACTGATCTCCACCCATAGATGGTTGGGTGGGTGGTGGTGGAGCAACTAGCGGTGGAGCCGATAACTGAACCTTCTGCTGGAATGAACTAGAAACATGACGAGGATACAGTCTCCACATGTGGCCCATCTCGCCACATTCATAACAACTCCCAGGTGCTGGAGAAGAGGACTGAAGGGAACCCCTCACACCAGAGTGACTAGCAGATGCGCCTGGCATAGAAAAACCCTGAACTGACGGAGCACGGGAAGAACTCAGAGCTAGAAGGGCACTAAGTGATGACTGGCCCTGTTGAGATCCATGATAACCATGACCCGAAGATGCCCCACGATAAACTGGGAAAGTTGATTGAGCAGGCCTGAATGAATAGCCTCTGCTATGCGGAAACTGGTCCCTCAAAGGAGCAGTACTATAACTGCCCGATCCTTGAGGCCTTTTGGCCTCCCTCTCCTCTCGCACCTGATGGCGAACAGACTCAATCTCTTGGGCAATATCCACAACCTCCTAGAATGTAGCGCCACATATCCTCTCCTTGGTCATAAGAATATGGAGCTCATAAGTAAGACCATCAACAAACCTCCTAATCCTCTCTCGATTTGTTGGAACCAACCAGATGGCATGACGAGCCAACTCAGAAAATCTCAACTCATACTGCGACATGGTCATCTCCCCCTGACACAACCACTCAAACTGCCTACGCAGCTCCTCTCTGCAAGACTGCAGCACATACTTCTCCAAAAAGATAATGGAGAACTGCTGCCAGGTAAGGGGTGCTGCACCAATAGGCCTACGCCTCTCAAAATCCTCCCACCAAGTAAAAGCAGGTCCTAAAAACTGATAGGTATTAAAAGCAACCCCAGTGGTCTCCAAAATACAGGCAGTACAAAGCATCCTCTGACACTTGTCAAGAAAGCCCTGAGCATCCTCACCCTTTACACCACTGAATGAAGGAGGTTGAAGCCTACAAAATCTCTCCAATCTATGCTAATCATCCTCTAGCATGGCAGGAACTACATAGTCCTAAGTAGCTACAACCGGCTGGGCGGGGTGTACCCCGGCGTCTGAAGTCCCTGCACGACCTACTCAGGTGTGCGAGCGACGGGTGTCTGACTGCCTCCCCCAGCCTGAGAAGTATTTGCGGCTGTAGTGGCTAAAACCGCCTGAGCTAGGCCAGTGCAAACTGATAAGATCGGAGCCAAGGCCTCCTGAAGAGCCCGAATCACAATGGGCACAACTGGTGCCTGAGATGGTGCTGCTGGAGTGTCCATAGTTGGGACCTGGTTCTGAACTGGGGCAGCTGGTGGATCTACAGGTGCCGCCCTTACTGCTTTGCCTCTACCACGACCACGACTGCATCCTTGGCCTCTGGTGCCCGCAGCTGGGGGCACTGGTGGTCGTCCACCCTGTCTGGTAGTGCGTGTCCTCACCATGTGCGAGAGAATAGAACAACAGAAGTTTAGTACTCGGATCAACAAGTTTGCACGACAAGTATTTCAAGAATATGAAGTTTTTCCTAAAGGTTCGGCATCCTCTCGAGGATAAATACAGACGTCTCTGTACCGATCTGTAAGACTCTACTAAAACTGCTCATGAATCGTGAGACCTATGTAACCTAGGCTATGATACCAACTTGTCACGACCCTATTCTCGAACCTGGTCATGGTGGCACCTCTCATGAAGACAAGGCCAGCCAGTTTAACCCAATTCACCTTTTAAAGTATTTAACTAACATGACATTCTCTAAACATGATTTAATAATACTGAATAGCGGAAATATCAAAAAAATGCAGAAAATCCAACCCGACACAGCCCTAACCGGGGTTTCACAAGTCACGAGCATCTACAGACCATACACAAGTCTGCTAAATCTAATAACTAATAAAAATATTTGAAAGGGAATGGAAATGATAGAGCGATAGAGACACGGGACTGCGGACGTCAACAGCTACCTCGTAATCTCCAAAAGCCACCTGGAACGGGAGGAGTCAACACTCAGGAGCAGAACCAGCAATGCCTGAATCTGCACACAAGGTGCAGGGAGTAAAGTAAGTACTCCAACTCAGTGAGTAACAAATATAAATAATGGCTGAAAGTAAAAAAAAAACATGTAGAAACACAAGGCATAGTGTCAATAAATATGCCCCTCGGGCAACATCTCAGAACAGTACTAGCCCCTCGAGCAAATCTCATATCACAATGGGTACCCGCGCTCATTGGGGGTGTACAGACTCCGAAAAGGGCCCCTTCCGGCCCAAGCGCAATATCAGGCTATCTCGTGGCATCAAATCTAAGCCCTCGGCCTTATATCAATCAAGCCACCTTATGGCGTATATGTGTATCTCAGGCCCTCGGCCTTATATCAGTATTAGTGTATCCTCACAACTAGGCCCTCGGCTTTACTCAGTTCGAAAATCATCACAAGCCCGTCGGAGCATTAGTAAAACAGTATTTCTCAGCCCAAAACATCATTTAAAACATCATTTAAGTCTCAAAATTGAGTAAAAATGGCTAAGTAGTAAAACAGTGGGAAATAACATGACTGAGTTCAAGTAATAAGTCAAAACTGTAAGGAAATAGTAATAAAAATCCCCGAAGGGTTCAAATAGTTGTCACGAAGCCCAAATATGGCAATCAGCCCAAATCATGACAATAGCAAATAAGTTTCAGTCAAATATGCGGTAAAATCATCAATCGAGATGGACCAAATCACAATCCCTAGTAGTGCACGACCCCACGCTCGTCATCAGACGTGTACTCACCTCAATATAGCAATACGATGTGCAATTCAGTGTTTCAAACCCTCAGAGCATCATTTACAATCATTACTCACCTCGAACCGACTAATTCTTTGACTCGCGATGCCTTTGCCCCTCAAATCGGCCTCCACGCACGTCGAATCTATCCAAAATTAGAACGAATATGTCACAATATGTTAATAGAACAAAGCCCAAGCAAAAACAATTGATAAATACCAAAAATCCCAAAATTAGCAAAACCCGAGCCCCGAGCCCACTTTATGAAAATCAGAAATTTTTACACCAATAGGTTCCTTATCTTTCCACGAGTTCATACATACCAAAAGTTGTCAAATCCGACCCTAAATGGTCCTCCAAATCCCCAATCAAAAGTTCAAAATTCCAAGCCCTAGTTCTTCCATTTTTAACTTAAATTCCATGATTTTCTAGGTGGAGTTCACATAACAATCAAGTTTTTTGTCCGAAAATCTTACCTGCCAACGATTCCCATTGAATCCCTCTTTAATCTCCTTCAAATATCTTAAAAAATGAGCAGCTATGGGTGAAAATAGACCCAAAATCGTGGACAAGACGACTTAAAACATTCAGCACAGGCTTGTATTTCCTTTATCGCGATCGCGATTTGCGGCACTTCCCTCGCAATCGCGAAGAAAAAATCTTCAGCTTCCCAAAATTACACTACGTGAACGCGATGATGAGACGAAATAACCCTGAGCGATTGCGGACATATCTCCACGTTCGCAATGCACAAACATTCTGCCAAGACCCAGATCCAATTGACCCAATGCGAACGCGACTACCCTCATGCGTTCGCGATGAACAACTCTCCAAGCTATGTGATCGCGAACCTCCAATCGCGAACATGAAGAACAACTGGATGCCCTTCTCAATTTCTTCTACCTGATTGTGAGACACCCTACGCGATCGCAAAGGGCAATTTTTTGCAACATTGAACCTGCAACTTTCTGCTATCTTTTAAGGCACGAAATGGTTCGATTGACTATCCGAAACTCACCCGAGGCCCCTGAGACCTCAACTAAAGGCACCAACACATCCTAAAAACTTATTCAAACTTGTTCCAATCATTAAAACACCTCAAACAACATCAAATCACCCAAAACACATCAGATTCAAGTTTAAGTTTTCTAAAATCTTCCAAAATATGGTTTTGATAAAAAAACTCAACCAAACCACGTCTGAATGAACTGAATTTTTTCACACACATCCTAAATGACCCAACGAAGCTACTGCAACTCTCAGAATTCCGTTCCGACCCTTATAACAAAATCTCACATATCAACCGAAAATCGCCAAAACCCATTACGATCACACTCCTAAGTCATAAATCACCTCCCGAAGGTAACCGAACCATCAGAACTCACATCTGAGACCTGTAACACATAAGTCAACATTCGGTTGACTTTCCCAACTCAAACTTTCTTAAAAGAGACTAAGTGTCTCAAACCCTACCAAGATCATTCCGAACTCAATCCGACCAACCCGATACCACAAAACATGGATAACGAAGCATAAAGAAATAGAAATGGGGAAAATGAAGCGGTAACTCATGAGATGACTGGCCGGATCGTCAAAAAAATATATTTTACAAAATTATAACTCAAATCACTTTCAAAGACAATGATGAGAATCTTAAAGAAAAAACCAAACACGTTTCAAATCTGAAATTAATTGCGCTACTATGATTTGCAAGACACAGGACATGTATTTTTCTCATAATTCACAAGAGGAATATATTCACAACTGGATCGAGCTATTGGGTTCTTTTTCCAGGCCCAATGGCCTAGGCCCAGACTTGCTCAAATAAATATGGCCCAATTCATATTACATGTAACCATAAAACATGTTCACTACAAAAGAAATTCTAATTCTACTGATAATCAAACGTAATTTAAAATCTTAACAGTCCATTTACAATATTGGAAGTCCAGGAATTTGTACAAAAAAGATTTTAATCCTAACAAATAATTATCCTAATAGCAATCATAACTAACATCTAAAAAAAAAAAAAAATAAGAAAATTCTGAAAGTAAATAAAAATGAAAATTTCTTCTAGTTTCGAGTTCCTGCCATCAAATCCTTCAAAACCAATGCACAAGATTTGCTAGAGGCCAGCTACAAATCTGCTTCTCTCAAGCTGATTGCTGAAACTCCAACCTTGAAGTTTCTTACTGTCGGCCAGCTTCTGTTTTTACTAAGAATTTCATGGATCTGACCATATGACAAGGTCAGATTCACAAAATACCTTTAGTTATACTAACCTACTACATTATCAGACCAAAACTGAAACAAATAATGCAGAAACAGTTGTGATCCATAGTTTTAACCATGTTAAAGGTTAAACACATGAACCAACATGGGTTTCAAACCCAAAGTCATGGCCTACTGCCTTGGGAAAATACCAGAATGGACCAAAAGGGAAGGAAATGAGCAGTTTAATCCATGAAACTGACCATGTAAGGGTCAGACTCAATGAACAAATCAGGTTTTAAGTATGTGGGTCTAAACGTATCATCTAACTAATAAAAGAAGAAATGCATACTAGCTAAGATGATCAGTGCTAAAGTCAAATAAAGAAATAGAATCTTATGACCTAGAACCAAAGGTATAAAAACTCACACATTTTAAGAGAGAAATGAAAAGCTTCAGTATTATTGTAGTTTCAGCATATAAACTATAGCAAGAATATACAAATAATATCAAACAAAGGACATCACATATTCATCTTAAATTTCATTTACAAGTATTTAAACATGGAAATGATCATGTGTACCTTGAAACAGCAATTGAAAACAACAGCTAAAATGAAAAAACACTGCTAGAAGAATTTCAGAAGTAG